>KK114598.1:299899-318327 GCA_000611955.2 Stegodyphus mimosarum | reverse complement strand
CCTTGAGTCACATAGTATCAAAGAAAGTGATCGATGTTTAATGATAAAAGCAATCATTCTTAGTTATTTCTAAAATCTATATATTTTAAAGTTATTAACATAATAAGGGCAGTTATGCTTCTAGGGCAGCTGCCATGTAGATATGTGCTATCCAGACACATCATTATTTCAATATCATAACGACTTTACCAAGCAATGTATGTATTTATTTACTTGAAATGTGTTTTTAAATATCGTATACTCGCAGAATTTATTTTGTTATATATGTACATCACCAATGTAATCAATCTGTAAATTGGTACAGTGATGTGAATGGATTCCAGTTTTAAACGAGGCTAGTATAAACGGATTTATGCTTGTTGAAGTATACAAATGATGATCTGCTACGAACCAATCCTTTCCTTTGTTCTGCATTCGCCAAAATACACAAATAAGAGTATTTATGGCCTACATTGTTGGAAGCTCAACAAGGGATGAAAATGCAGCCACTCACATGCATATAAAACTCCTAGTCTCCAGATCAAAACATTCGGATGGCATGAAAACCCCTCGACACGCATATACAAGAGGAAATTGGTGCTTTTGGAATACTTTGATCCTTTTTTACAATGCAAATGTATGCTTTTATTTAAATCTGGAGTAGCGTTTTCCAAACTGATGTTCAGCGGAACACTGGTACATTGAACGATGTGAATAGCTACTGCTCTGGAAAGATTTTGATAAGAAGATTGCTGATATAAGGAAGTTTCTATTTAGAAGAAATCTCTAACCCAGTCTAAGCTTTTTAGACTTTTTAAATTTTGTACTTTCTGAGGCGATCGATCTTTTACCTTTAAACAACATATTATCTGCAACTTCACTGATATAAAGCTCTCTAATACGTTTCTCATATTTAAGTACAGAAATGAAAATAATCTTAGATAAAGCAATAAAGCTTTCTTGAATCTTGAAACAATGAAATAATTCCAGAGAAAATTAATGCGCGAAGGGAAGCATATTTTTTGCTATTGCGTGGGGTTTAAAATCAAATCCAGTCTTCATACGAGGAGCGAGAGATTTTTCCCAGCCTAAGGTCAGATGTAGCACTAAAATGAAGAACTTATGTCTTGCTTTCATTGTTGGCTTTTGAATTTCTTTCAGTCTAAAACACATAACATTTCGATCAGAACTAGTGATTAGGAAAAGAATTCTAAAATTTAATCTACACTTCATTTTTAACAAGAGCAATGAAATGAGGTGATAGGAATCTCACAACAGGAATTTCTTCTGAAAACAAAATATATTCAACGAGTAACTATTATCCAGTGGCAGCGGGCTGCAGACTTATGTATAAAAAATACCCACTGTATTTTCTACGGACATGCAAATGAAAGGTTCAGTCAAAAATTTCTCTCATCAACACGTTCTCCCCTTTTGCACTTTAGACTACATTCTATGCATAGCAACTGGATTATTTCATATTAAAAGGAACAACGAAATGGGTAATCGAAATATATTATTAATTTGCTCAAAATCTTTGCTGCGTATTACTTTGACTGTTAGTTCCTGGCGATCTTCAGAATGTGAGTGTAAGCGATGCTTAATGACAGGTTCAAACCGCGACGGTCACAGGAAAATCCCTTTATATAAATGCTTCCACTTTTTATAAAATACAGTGCAATATTTTAATTGTATATTTAATTCTTTGTTTTAAAATTACATCCTATTTGTTATAAAACGTGGCCCAAAACTTGAACAGTTTTGTTCCTATCGAAGTAGAGTCACCTTCTGATTAATCGGTTTGCGGATTAATAGAGCTCTGTGCTAAAAAACGTTAAGCTTGTTTGTTCTTGAATGTCATTTATACCTTAGTTTCTTTGTCTATAATGATGTTTTCAGCATGTTCTTTTTATTTGAATTTTAGTTCACGCGACCAAACGAAATTATTTTCTATATTAGATTGCTTAAAAATACACATGAATTTTTAACAGTACTTTTCTGTTAACTATAATAGGGGTTATACGTCTTTCATAGTTTTTTAATTGCTTTCCGATTATATGCGATTTTAAATTAGCCATGGATATCATCCTCGTTATTGTCCCCGTTAATCATGTGTTGATCACACACTATTTAGCTCAAGAGGGTCGCTCATGCGTCAAGAAGCGTGAACGGCAAACTCAGTGCTGGCCGCGGATGATCACGATGGTATATGCATTATTACAGCCTATAGATAGTATAAAAATATATTCATTTCTAATGCTTATGATCCTTTTTGTAAATAAACGTAGTCAGCATTTATGATAAAATAAGACTTAAATAGTTTACTGTCGTGTATAACGATCGCTCCTATAATGCTCGAAAATAATTACTGAAGTTTAAAACAAATTACAATTGTAAATTTTGAGAAATTAAAAAAAATTAGATTATATATATATATATACATATATGTAATAAGATGACTTAGTGAAAGAAAGTTGCAACGGATTGACAATGGTTCTCTGCGTTCTAACTTGAAGAGGCTTTACTGCATAGTTAGAAAGATGACACTAGAAGACAGACATGTAATAGAAACAAACTTAGAAATAAACAGCAGGGAGTTTGATGGCGTAGAAATGTTGATCCATAATGAGTAGGAGACTGGAAGCCGAGGCACATTAAATCTTCATTTTGTTTTCAGTAAAGATATTGCGGCCACAAACAACTTGGCACAATTTTTGTGTCTCTTTCAAGAGGTTTACATTTTTGGTAACTTTGCAGCAAGAATGAAGCAGCAGACAGCAGTCCAGCTAGGCCGAAGAGTAGCAAGCAAGCGTATTATGTTCAAGGTGAAATCTTATTTCAAACTGAGTTAGTTTTGGTTCTCAATGCATTTTGATTCGATAATTTGTTCTGCTGGAAAGTTATTACTGGCTGTTTGAGTTTTAGTTTCGTTTACATCATAAGAATTATGTAAGAGTCATATGACATCATCAGAATTATGTATGAGTCATATGACATGGATTAATATCGAAATGACGCAGTGCAAATAGAGATTACTATTTTTAGAACACAGAGGAGGAATTAATTTACTTTACTAATTTAAATTGTAATTTATCTTTTACATATTTTTTATTTTTCTTACATGATATAGATATGCGTATGTGTATAAACAATTTACTGCCTTCTAAAATACTACAAGTTTAGGCAAATGACATTATATGATACATTTTCTAATTTTCAGTTTTTCTTATGCTCTCTTCTTAATTTTGGGAAATATGGAGTATGACTTGTATGAACGTGCAAAAAACAATATTCTTTATAGCTGCAAACTATACATTAAAGCAGAGGGATACTGAGAGACGGTGTATCATTTGGAAACGTCCTTAGTGCAGTTAATGGCCTATAGTCCACCTCGTGTACTTTTATGCGCTATCTGAAGGCGCAATGAACTTATCATTCGAGAAAGTAAGTATTCCCTTTTATGCAAACAATTCTCTTTATGCAGTTTTGTTTCTAGATAAGCTTATATTAATATACGTTTCGGATAATGAAAGAAATCCGTAGAGGGGTTTCGTTTTCACGAAGAAAGTTGAAAAGCGAAATTATAGTTTTACGTTTTTGTTTTAATCAACGCTTGCAGATATTTCCTAGAGAATATTTTAATTGCTTGCGAATAACTATCTAGTAGAATAAAATGCGACAGTCAAACATATTCTACTACTTGAAGCCTTTTTCATATGCTACAGGCAAAAGATAAATTTTGTACCAGCCAAGGCACTGAAACGAGTGACCTGATACATACAAATGACGATAAGATTTGTTAAATGATCTTCATCCTATACCACAGGTCACCATACCTTTTATGGAAAAATCTCTGACGACGAAACACAATTCACTATTTTTACTGCTGCCACCTTTAAATCTCGTTTCTGTGTTGCTTAAGTCTTCTGCTTGTTCTGTTTTCAGCTTTGAAAGGTACAATACGTATATTATTTCTATTAAGGCGAATCGCATAATTATCACATTATTATGTTTCTATTACTGCAATCTTTTGAAAAGAAAAGGAGCACCTGTAAGAAGTAATCCGATCATCTTGAAATTTTGTATGCAAATTCCTTCATACCAAGTATGCAAATGATTAAATTTAGAAAATCAGTGAGTGCTCGATTTGGTCATAGTTTGAGTTTCTAATTCGCAACTGGCGTCGTATAAAACAGGTAACAACATCCTATAAAACAGGTAAGAATATCGTAATAAAACAGGTATAAACAAGTGTCGGCGGTGACACTTAGACTGTTGGACGACTTTCAACGTGGTCGCATAGTAGATACACGAAACGGGCTAGATAAATCGCCATAGGCCACCACCTGCATTGTACGGACACTGCTATGCAAAAGTGCTGGCAGATGTTGCTGTAAGTAACTCATCAGCTGAGTTAAGGCTCTGGAAAGTGAAGGTTCACGAGTTCTAGGCAAGATCTTGTCGTTGTGCGAAAGGCCCTAATTGTCTCACAGGCATCATTGTCTGCTATCCAACGTGCTACAACCTCTTCCATACCATGACACAGACCCTTCCATGCCGCAGCATTTTCCACCACCTCACTGCGCTTGGATGAGGCGAGTTTGCTCTCACATCGGCCTTTAAAACTTCCGCTTTTAACATCATAACATCGACAGAGTCGTCTGGAGTGGCATCTCAGCCGATCATCATAGCTGTCAGCCGATTGGCATCCCGTAGTGTTCAGCGATGAATTCCGCTTTAGTGTTGAAGCAGATGACCATCGGGTCTGCGTGTGGAGGGGCCGGGGATAGAAATCCTTATTAGCCTTTGTCTTACAGAGCCACACAGACATTTCTCCTGGTGTGATGATGTGGTTATATCTCTTATGACAGCAGATTCATCTTAGTCATACGCCATACTATTTTAACAGCTCAAGGATATATTTATGATATCCTGAGGCTATTTCCCTTACCCTTCAAGGCACGTCACCCTGGAGCCATTTTCCAACAGGATGTTGCTAGATTCCATACGGCTCGCATATATCTGGACTGTTTTCGAGCTGTTGATACTCTTTCTTGGCCTGAAAAATTGCCAGACATTTCTCTAATCGAACATGTACGGGGTATTGCAAACCTCCAAATTGTCACAGAATGTCTCATCCCAAAATGTCGCAGTTCTGGAGCAATATATGAGAAATGTTCTGGAAGAATATATCGAAGGATTAGATTAGGCATATTTATCACTCCTTTCTGCAACGCTTACAAGCATGCATCTCAGCTAACGTCTCTCTCCTTTCCACGCACTTTCGTGGGGTAACTGGAAGCTCATTCAATGCGTTTTCGGGAGGTCCGGGGTTCGAATCTCGGCGAGACCTGAGGATTTTTACGGTTTCCTGACTTTTGAAACATTCTAAAAAGACTACCAGTGACACTCGAACTAAAAGGTGGTAAACGATAATTCGTCACCACCAGGAGTTGGTGACTAGGTCTCCTAATCCCTAGTCTCCCTTTAAAAGAGGAAGTATATAAGGCATTTTCTCCCTCTTTTCCTGCAGGCTTTCCTGGTGTAACTTGCGAGGGTTGCGGATTTTTTCAATTTCCTTACTTCGAAATTTTCTTAAAAGTTTTTATAAAATTTGTTGCATTTTTTATGTTTTAAGAATACATGTAAAATATATTACTTTAAAAAATCGTTAAAATTATGACAATTTCCGAGTAGCATCATACGTTTCGAGCTGAGCCAATAAAATTAATCATTGAGAATATCGATGAAAAAAGTGATTGTTGAAGCACCTTTATTTTGTTTAGTATAGGAACTGAAGTAAGTGAAGACTAATGAAATGGTATTTCGTCAAATAAGTACTGATATAACGAGTTTGAGATATTGAAGACGTATAACACCTCTAGTCAGAATACGCTACAAACATTGCCTTAGATGTCAAAAGGATACCCCCTTTCAAAAGACGACTGGGGACCAGGAAACCCAATTGCAGAAGTAGGAGATAGCCCATATACTCCCCATTTCAAAGGGCGACTGGAGACCAGGGGACCCAATCACCAGATCCTGGTGGTGAAGAATCATTTCTGTTGTGATGTTGCCATTAAGATATTTTTGAAGTAGGAAAGTGAAGAAATGTACAGTGCCTTCGCCGAGACTTGAACCTCGGACCTCTCGAATATGCGCCGAGTGTGCGGACATTACAGCACGAAGGCATGCCAAGAAAGCGCGAGAAATACCCCATATACTCCCCCTTCCAAAGGGCGACTGGGGACCAGGGGACCTAATCGCCAAATCCTGGTGGTGGAACACCATTTCTGTGTCCATTTCTGTTGTGAATGTTGTTTTTTCCGTGAATATGAAGGTTTATATTCCTTAATTAGAAAAATGTTTAATGCCTACTATGGTCACACAAGCAGATATGTGATGGTGCTAATGATATGAGACTGAGAAAAATAAAATTTCATTTCCTTGAAGCACAGCAACAAAGCAAAAATTCATTGCAGAATGTTATAACTATTTCCATGAGAGTGAACGATACATGGACTTCATTCTTTTCAAGGACAACGATGGCAAGATACGTTTAGCATTCTCACCTTGATGTGGCCTTGAAATCTGTGTTCCAAGCCATAAAAATGGAAGTTATTTTTGATGTTTTGAAAGTAATTTTAAAAGCAATTCTTCTACACATTGGAAACAAATGAAAGTACATTCATCACTCTGCACGATAGTGGAATTAGTAACAATTTTCGTAAACGCTATGAGACAGGGGAGTTTATTAGAGATTTCGTCCAATCTCTACCGTATGTTAAATAAAAAGAGGATGTATTTATTGGATCAAACATTCGATAGCTTTTGCAAACAGTCTTAAAAAATCTCTATAACAATCTTAAAATGTTCTTGAAAAACTGTAAAAGTTATAAGGTATTTCTCCTACCTTCTTTGCATGCCTTTGTGTGTAGTGATCAGCACGCTCGACGTGTAACCGAGAGGCCTGTGGTTCGATTCCCGGCGAAGGCTTTTCTCTTTTTTCACAACGCCTGTTTCCAAATAAATACCTAATGCCTCTACAGTGGCGCCCGAACTAAAAAGGGGTGGATGATGCTTCTCCACTACCGTTATTTGGCGATTGGGTCCCCAAAACCTGAGTCGCCCTTTAAAAGGGGGAGTATATAAGGTATTTCTCCCGCCTTCTTTGCATGACTTCGTGGTGTAATAGTCAGCACGTTCCTCGCGTAACCGAGAGGTCTGTGGCTCGATTCCCGGCAAACGCGTTGCTCTTTTTTCACAACTCCTGCTTCCAAATAAATGCCTAATGTCTCTGCAACTTGGCTGACATTTGAGAATGTTATGAAAACGTGACTAAAGTCGCAAGCTTTGACAGCGCAGCTCGGAACATTGTGAAAGATTTTCAGATGGTTATTTGTCGTACATCTTTACAACGAAGGTTCTCCTGTAATGCTATCTTTATTTATTTCTCGATAAGATGTGAGCTGGTAAGGATGAATAAAGTAAATGATTTCACCCTCAGTTACTCACTGCGGAGCTACCTTACCCTTGCTTGCTGATTGTTCTTGATCCATAAAGGAAACTGTATCCGCAAAAACAATATTCCTAATGTAGCTTATAAATGCATTTAAAATGTAAAGTACTTGTAATGCAAAGTACCTAATTACATTTTATAGCATATCAAATAATATTGCATTGGAAATGTATTAAACATTTGTTATTTACATAAAATTAGATTAATAAACAAATAGACATTATTTTTACCACTTCTATATGCTTTGCATGTCATTTGATTACTTTCTTATCGGAATGCTAAGTAGAAATGAAAGGAAAAAAAGGCTAATTTTTCTTGCAAAATGAAGTCCATTACTTATTTTATATATGTGATTGTATATGCTTATCACACTATTTATTGAGTAGCGAATTAAAATTAATAAATGCAGTAGAGATTACATTAAAAGATGCACTGAGACTAACTGAAGCACAATGAAGGAGATTTTGAAGATTTTCCAATATTTCGAAACCTATATAATACTGATATTATGTAACAAATGAGAGATTTCGATCCTCCTGGGTGATTTTAATAAAGGAAAATATAGCATAAGAAATGAAAACTGAAATAAAGCGACAACAATTTAAAGCATTTTGAATCTAAATTAAACACAATTTTTTTCGTTTGTAGCTTTAATCGTGAGAATACATTTTTGATTAATTCCCGAAGTTCTTTGCCTTTCCATAAACATGTAACTAAAAATAATTTTATGAGGCTGTTATTACATTTACAGATTCAAAGATACAAGTTAAGTACTTTTAATTCATTATATCTGAATTTATTATTACTTCTTTAATTTACTGCGGTCTCTTAATTAGCTATATACGTTTTTTAACTTAATTCTGAAGTCAAGCAATGCAAAGAAAGTAATGATATTGCTTTCTTTTTCAAGTGCTTGTTATTTCTGTCCATAACGAAGGAATTCGCCGCACAAAGTTTCTTTATCTTTGAGAAATAATTAAAATAATTATTATGAGTCAACTACTGAGTGTTCGAAATTTATTAATAACTCTGCTACTAAATGAATATACATTGTTTCATTTAAAATTACTTTCTTATTACTGCACGGAATTTCACTAATTATTTCTTTGCCGAATTCGTCTTCTCTCTCTCCCCCCCAATGACATTGTCTTTGAAGATTTGGTGTCTGAAGTGGTCCTCGGATTTCCTTTTATTAGAATTTGTATAATTTTAGTTTTCTTATGACCGAAAAGTAATAGAGAGAAAGTGAGTGGAATTTTAATATCAGTTTCTAATTTTATGAAAGCGGTAGAAATTTGAGGGAACATAGGTTACACTTATTGCTAGTGACATAAGGAATAATGTGAATATCGTAACTTTTATAACATTAAAAACTAAATACAAAACTTTCCCTCCAGTCATTGCCTTGCAGATATTTCGAAATAAATAATACGTGTTAATATTTATTAAAGGAAACCCCATTTTGTAAGACTAAATATTTCTGTAACTTCAATGGTAATCACAAGATCTTGTAAAAACAAATAATTTAGCACAATTCACGACATCTGATAATATGTCCACTCTCATTTCGTCTTCATGAATCATTAAATGTGATAGAAAGAAACAGATACAAGGTTTTGGATATCGCTTTCAGTATAGTTGAGGTATGTATAATAAAGTTCATTTCCGATATTGATGATTATGTTCAGAAAAAGGCTGACGTCATGCTCATCATAGTCAAGAATGAAGTATGAACAAAAACTCCTGAAAAAAATAACATTCACTGACACTAACACAAATTATCAGATTATTTGTCTCAGTAATTAGATTGTCAGTGTAAAATGCCTGGCATGGAAATATATTACGATACAAAAGTAAGTAATTATCTCCACTACGACACTGAGGCAAATGAATAATAATTGTTTACATAATTTTCCTGAATTCATTTGTAAGATATTTCCACTAATGAAGCACAGTTATACCATTAGGTATGAAAACTCTGACTCCCATCAAATGTCATTAAACTGCAATTTGTTTTAAGCCTTTATTTTATGGTTGATCTCAGAGCAAGGGCCTTTTACAGAGCAATGTAGTATTGTTATCTATGACAAACGATATGGCAAAATTATCTAGAATTCATCCAAACGAATTAACTGTAGTTATTTCCAAAGTACAGCACTGAAATAATTTAAATATTTTACCAGGCTTGAGCTGTAGAAATTGAATCTGGTACAGCGAATTCAAGAAAGCGTGACTCGTTATTTTCTCTGCAGGGGTTAAGAGTTCATTAGTATTTCCTGGTATGCTTAAATTAAATTTTCTAGACAAATTACTAAGTCCTGGCATAAAAGTATGGATCAAACAATATTTGGCAAATGTTCGAACACATAGGAATTTTAATGGCGTGTCCTCTTCGTAATTTCTAACTTGATGTGTTTCATTAAGTGAAGCATTAAATTACATTGCTAAGTATTATTGCTAAAGCTACTTTAACTGAAAAATGTAATGCACTAGAATGCATCATTGGTAAAGCTATTTTAACTGAAAACTGTAATGCACTTAAAATTTGTGTGACTTTTGAGGTTTACAAAATAAATGTATAAAAATCTTTTATGACTTAGCTTTTCTATATAAATGATTCGAAAATTCGATGAAGTGTGGTTCAATGTTTGACTTAAAAAGAGAGAAAAATCAGTATAATTACCGAAAAGGGTAGAAAGAGCAACTGTGATAATCCGTAGGCAAGATGAATGAGCAATTTCTAGTATGAACGTCTGCGAAATAGCAGGGCAGTTGAATATGCCATATTCCACAATATCGGAAGTTAAGCGGACAAGTTACGCGGAAATTGACCTAATTTGAAACGCAAAAGATCAGTCGGATATGAGAAAAGGATTTTTATATACTCATTTCTAGAAAGAATAAATGAGAAAAGTAACAAAATTCGGACATCTGAACCCCTTGGCATACTATGCAATATTTCTTTACATTTACAGAAAATTAGCATTTGATATAGCTTTACACCAGAGTTTGTGAAAGGGTCTTACATATTTGAGAACATCACACCAAAATGCTCTAGCTGAATAATAATACTAATGTATACGTGTTCTGCCGCAATTAAAGACGTTACACGTGCTTACCTCTTTACCTTCATATTAGGTGGGAGGTGGGCTCGCAACAAATGCTCGCCAGAGAGTAGTATTAAAACGTCTCACTTGCGGCAACTCCCCTGGGTTCCCAATTCACAGGAGGACTTTGGAAACAAAACTGTCCCTAAAAGCACCATTTCGATGAACTGGTTTCCCAGGGTCACCACTCCCAGGGACACGAGACCAGGAAAGGTATGGAATATATTGAAATTGTTCAAAACTAGCCATCGCACTGCTCACTCGGATGGCTGATGTCAATACTCTCCGAGACAACATAGGCTGCCATTTCAGATAATAGGAACCGGGTCTGGGTATTTTATGCTTCCAGAGCCGGGATTGTCAAAGTATAATACTAAGCCACTATCATGCCCCCGAGAGTTTATGTAACCGAAAGAAAAACTAACACTTTTGTCATTTTGCAACTCCAGTAATGATATAGTGTGGCGAACACATTGTTTCCATTATACAACAGATTCAACAACTTTAAAGGCATCAGTTTATAAATGATTGCATTTTCAGAATTTTATGGCCACTTCGATTCTTCTTATAATTTTTACGATTCTCCTTGGATTGAACTACTAAAGAGCATCGCTGTTAACATGTTGCGTTCTTCTATTGCTGTAAACGTGCTATGCTGACACATGCTGCGCATGTTATCTAGCTTCTAATACCTGAGAAAAAACCGTTGAAAAAGTTTATCCATAAGAAAACTATGCCTGCTTTAAAAATAACTTAGGTATTATTGTTATAATCTTCTAAGGCTTATCCTAATTTTATTAACAGTTATTTTAAGTTATTCCCCTTTTCTATCTATTCTAATTTCAGCTTACAATTTCGTGCCAGAATGCAATTTAATAAACGCAGTGTATGTAAATGAGTAAGAATACTATTTAAGCCGGTGTTTCACCGACTTCTACAGAGAGGGTCTGATTTTCCTGACTAGCGCGCGTTTGCCATTTGGCTATATTCTCTCTTAGCCACTACGTTCGGCCATGCCCTGGCTTGGCTTCGCCGATTTAATTAATATTTAGGAGCCAACTACTTAGAATTTTGATAGCTTCGGCTATATCTTTCAGATAGCTTTAATTGAGCTTAGTTTAGTTTAAATTCATAATTATTTAAGTTCCAGCCCAAGAGGAGGAATTGTGTATTCTGCAAGTTAGGAGTTGATTGTATTTATTCTGAAAAATAAAGGATAGTCAACCCTTCTTACGTCTTACCTGTTTGTTTACATATTTAAAGCGATTATTCACTTGTTAGTGTTTGTGGGGTTCTAAGATTGAACATTGGAATTAAATAAGTAAAACCCCAGAATCTGTATTAAATGTTTTCCTCTGAAGATATCTGTACTGCGTTCCAATAAAGGGAAACATGTATTGAATTAATTTTGGCTATTCACCTTTTTGTCCATTTTCATAACGGTTTTCCACTGAATAGCGCAAATGGCCCTCCTATCTGTGATCTTTTCAAATGGAAGGAGATCGTATTTCTTCGTTTCTGTGCTTATTAAAATGATGACAATCCAGTATAAATATCTATTTCATGGTTGGTAGGAAGTTTCACAGTTTCAGTGCAAAAAAATGAATAAAATGACTGCGTCAATTTTGTTATGAGTCAGTGTTTAATAAAAGGACAATAAATATAAATCTTTTATACGGGCTTTTTGCAAAGAAATTTCCAACAAATAACATGCTGTATAGATGTATTAATTAACTGAGTTTAATGTACAGCTCTGTGAGCGTGTGATTCAAAATGAACAATATTCAGATGAAAGTTATCAGTTTTGCTCAGAACGGTGGAGCAAAAGAATGTCTGTCATGTTGAAGGTTTTTAAGGGAAAAAGGAGGGAGAAAAAGAAACCTTTACAAAGCTGTTAAAATATTATTCTAACATAATTAGCATCCTACTTTATGTTAAGAGGGTACATTAGGAATTTAAATAATGATACGATGATATATTTATTTATTTCGATTTACTTATTTTCTTCATAAAACGATGATATGTTTATGAAAGGCTGGAGATCACGAAAATTTTAACTGCTAAGTATCAGAATACTAAGTTCTTTCAAATTATAAACGCGGAGATTTTACTCAAAAATAGTTGCTTTAAGAAGTACTGATTACAAATTTTGTTTTTATTTCGATTAAAAATAGTAATTATAATGGAATGAAGTGGACGTCAATAAAAATTCCTTACATATTATTAAGAAAAATGCAAAGTTTTCATCAATGTTACATATTTTATTTCAGGCTCCAAATCGGCTTTGATTTTAGTTCCTTGTCGAGCCGTCGAAGGCTCTAAATTTTTATCTCCCAAGCTTTTAATAAGAATAAATTGTTATTTATGAAATTGTCGTTGCTATATCTGGAAAATGCACAGCCAAAGAATCCTTCGGGTGCATTTGCAAATCTTTTAGAAGAAATCAGACAAGGCAGTTTGTAGAGACATTAGGTTTATTTCGAAGCAGGAGTCATGAAAAATATGCAAGGCCTTCGCCGGGAATCGAACCACGGACCTCTGAAATACCGGCTCAGCGTGCTGACCATTACACCAACAAGGCACGCTAAGAATGTGGGAGATATACCTTATATACTCTCCTTTTTTAAAGGGCGACTAGGATTTTAAGGGACCTAGTCGCCAAATCCTGGGTGTGGAGAGTCATCATCCACAACCCTTTTAGTTCGGGCGCCAGTGTAGAGACATTAGTTTAATTACAAGCAGGAGAGATGAAAAATATGCACTGCCTTCGCCGGGAATCGAACCGCGGACCTCTGAAATACCGCCTCAGTGTGCTGACCATTACACCACGAAGGCACGCTAAGAATGTGGGAGATATACCTTATATACTCCCCTTTTTAAAGGGCGACTAGGGTTTTAGGGGACCTAGTCGCCAAATCCTGGGTGTGGAGAGTCATCATCCACAACCCTTTTAAGTTCGGGCGCCAGTGTAGAGACATTAGTTTAATTACAAGCAGGAGAGATGAAAAATATGCACTGTCTTCGCCGGGGATCGAACCGCGGACCTCTGAAATACCGGCTCAGTGTGCTGACCATTACACCACGAAGGCACGCTAAGAATGTGGGAGATATACCTTATAAGTTTCCTCATGCTTGTTAAAGTCTGAAAAAGAAGCACCACTTAACAAATCGTAGAATTCGACCCATAAATAGAAACTCCTCTTTTTAAAATAAAAAATCGAAATTCTGTTTCTTTCACGATAATCATAATAATATTCTTGTGAAATTTATACAGAATGGGACAACTGTGAGTCATAAATTACACCTGAAGATTCTGGAAATATTAGGACATTCTAGCGAAAAGAAATAGATCTATCCAGAAAAAAAATCATTGCTATATTCTACACCACATCATTGCCTCCATTCAGTCTCCTCTTCATGTTAGAGAATTTCTAGAAAAGAAATAAATCTTTGAGATTAGCCATCCAACCGATTCTTCTGATTTAGCTTGACTGTCTTTTAGCTGTCCCTAGAAAGGCAAAGTATTTCGAAAGGAAGGCATTTTGCAGAATTTTACAATATACTGAATGTTAAAATATATTTAAAATCATTGGATTAATAATTTTCTGGGAAGCACTGAACTGTATAACAATTACAGAAGCTAAAGTGCAAATACTGCTATTGAAAATACATTATAAAATATAAGTCTTTTAAATAAAGAGTGTTCTAAAGATAATTGGTGGATTTACAGGTTTTCATTAAAATGAACTTTTTGCTTTCTCAAAATTGTTAATTTTGGTTACTAAAGCAACTAAAGCTTTGCAAAACTTTAGCAAAATACGTCATAAAGCACAAATAATTGAAAATAGCATACGATAGTAGGTACATAATTAATTCTCTTGAATAATTAATCATGAGTATAAAATCCATCTTTAGGCAGAACTGCACTGCTTAGCGCAGTTAATTCTCTCTTCTTTCTTCATCGTTTCCTTTAAAAATTATATTTTAGTCCATGTTTACACAAATTACCACCCATTTTCTATTCGAGCGCTGTTTTAAACACTACATTCTACTGGCTTCAAAACTGTTACATAGCATTATATTATGATTTTGAGTTTGAGAACAAAATTACTAAACCAAATCTGACAACTTCTTTCAGCTGTACATATTAGTCTCTCGTTGTCCTTGTGGAATATCATTTGTGTTTGCATGTTGACTCTGTTAAAACTTCCAACATTGTAAAAATAATCACTATTAGTTCTCCTTCAATAGCTAGAGCAGGAACCTCGAACACGACGCCCTTAGACCAAATGATATTCATCGATGTTTTGTGTGCAGTCCTTTCGCTTCTTTCTGGCAGAAGAAAGTAAATGAAAAAGATATTTTTTATTTTTAGAATGACATTTTGATAAAACCTTTTATAGTTGAAATGAAATTAAAAATTTGTTTAACAGAAAGATATTTTCTGTTTTAAAATACGCGGTATTCTTTTCGCAAAAGGGTCAGCAATTTAGGGAATCATTACTTCCTATCTTCAGTGTAAAAGTATTCTATGATTTGAAGTGGCATGTAGTTGCTATCTCGACTCAAGATTTAAGGGAACTAAGTTTCAACAATTCAATACTTTTTACCTTTTATTATTTAATCTCAGAAGCACAATTTGCGTTTAATTTTGGCTTGTGAATCAAATTTTTGTTTTTAGATAGAAGAACAGACACAGAAACAGGGTGAGCAGTTGTCACTTTATACTCGTGGAAAGCAGTATTTTTAATTTTCCCGTAGCTATTTGTAGAAGTTTTATTTCAGTGTAACATACTTCTTTTAAATCTTTTAACTGCTCCGCTTCTATCTTTCTTTCTCAGCTGTGACAAAACAGAAAATTCTCTGTATTCTTTAACCACACTTTTGTGCAAAATTAAGAGAATTTGGACATTATGTTGAATTTCTGAAAATATAATGAACAGATTTTAATAAAATTTGGTATGAATATACACATTTGTAATAGAAAATGAGATGCATCATACAAAAGTCATTTTATGCGTGCAAGATTATCAGTTAAGTTCAAAATTGCAGGGATGTTCAAAATCTACGTTATGATGTCGAAATGAAATGAATCTTATATGTTACATGATTTCCTCTCATAACCAGGCAGGTCCCGTATTATGACGGCATACTGAAGAGGAGGCAATTGGGGAGTCCCTGTGGAAGCTTATCCCACTCCTATAGGAAGGCAGGTTTCAACTACGAAATGGTTCTCGGTAGGGGATGGTGAGGTGAAAACCCTCCCAAGAGCGTCCTAGGCATACTGTATAGGGTTAAAGTCAGGAGATCTGGTTGGCCAATCCATGCAGCGAATAACCTCACTTTCCAGGTAATAGTCGACCAGCTGTGCCTTACGTGAACGAGCGTTCTCATCCGTTAACAGGAACCCAGGGCCCTTAACAGGAACCCAGGACGTTATTAAGAGATTACCTGAGTAACCGATCGCTGCAGTACACCTCTAACACTGGCATCGAAACTTACAAAATCACAAGAGGATACCCAGAAGGGTGTTGTTTAGGACCAATCATTTGTAACCTAATCGCCAATGAAGCGCTTAAGATGTATGGCAACGTTCCCCACACGCATGCCCAGGCCTATGCCGGCGATTTCTCGTTCATCACACAGGGCACAAGCCGCAGGAAAATAGAGAAAAACTCAAACAATTCACTTATATTGTTCAAAGAATGGGCGGACAAATTTCAGCTGAAAATATCGATACAAAAATGCAAAGCACTTTACATTCCAAAGCCGGTACTCCGCTCAGAAATCCTAGATACCCAAGAGTACGGGTATCTAATGAGAACATCAAAATGGAAAATAATATTCGTTATCTGGGCGTAAAAATAGATAGCAGACTCTCCTGGCATCAACACATAAACTATATCACATACAAACTCATAATCCTATGCAACTATTAGAAATTCACGGCTGCTGGCAACTGGAGGATATCCCCCAATTACAGAAACTATGTTACCATATAGTAACAGAAAAAAGTATCAGCTTGGGGGAAAAACCTCAGTACGCATTACCGAAGGCAATTACATTCTGTAGAAAGACTACTGGCAATTACAAAGGCATACCGAACGGCCCCCACAAGTGCTTTAAATGTCACAGCAGGCATTCCACCGATCACCATTACAATAGAACAAGAGGCAACAAAAGTTAAAGTAGGACGGCTGTGCCAAACCAGCACATTCAGTAATACGATGTACCATACAACAAATTACGAAAAACATAAGCACAATTTACAGCTACATCCAAACCATCTTACACAAAAAAACCAAATAGTAAATTCTGCAGTAGACCATTTCACAATCCAAATCTATACGGACGGGTCAAAACTAAAATGGGTGACGGAAGTGCCTTCTGTGCCTACAGAATTAATTTGATCTTTGAAACATGGCAGACAAACTTTAACAGCACAAATTCAATATTCCAAGCTGAACTATTAGCCATTAGAGAAGCTGTGAAATTTGCCAGGAAACAATAAGAAAAAATGTGATGTGTACACCACATGACTTCCTTGTACGGAATATTAAATTATACGCAATTTTCCTGCATTTCATTTAAGCATATTGAATTAACAGTCAACGAATTTTGAATTAAATCTACTTCGTCGGTAGCGCATAAACCACAATAGAATAATACACTCTTTAAAGTTCACTATATTTATTTACCATAGCCACACTTCGGCGCTAGGTTCACTTTACAGCGTTACATCTCATTCATTTTATAACTCAGAGAGAGAAAACATTATAGCATCTGAAGAATTACCGCAAGTTCTTTTCAAATACTATAATAAATCTAAAACGATGTATAAAAGAAATTAAACAAATAAAAAAAAGGAACAATGTTTCGCCGACGATTAGCGCTGCTTACCTAATGCGCGTGCTCTACCAATTAATTCAATTCTCACTTCGCGGTAAGTCAAAAATACATAAAAATTAAAAATATTTTCATTAAAAATTGAAAGATATAGAAAAACATAAAACACAAAGTGCACCTAAAACAATTAAAAAACAATTTTTACGGTTAAAATTACAATTTATACACAAAAACCAGCTAATAACTTAAACGATAATTCCAGAATGAATCAAGCATAATTTAATTCTCAATAATAAAAGATGACGTTACGTTTTTGTTGCGAAGCTTAGTTTCCGTACATTGACAACAAACCCACTATTCTGCTAAGCTTCAAATGTAAACAAATATGGCAGCTATCATAACCAAAAATTAAGCTTAGTCGCACTTAAAAAGCTTTTAAATTGTTGATAATTCCACATTTATTGCATGCAGCTTAACTAAGGGCATAAAAATCTTAACCGAAAGATAAGAACAACATAATTCAATCATTTTTAAAGCAAAAAATGCACAATTTACAAACTTATATGAATAAAGAAACTGAGCTCACTGAGCTGATTCTATATATATATACACTCACGTTTGTGAAAATTGCAACACCATGAAGGACTTACGCGAGTGAGCTGAAATTTTCAGGAAATGCAAAGTAGCGCATGATATGCAAATGATTAGAATTGCAAATCCGTAGCGCATGCGTATGCTGAGCAGCGCCCTCTGAACGGCTGATGGATCCGAATAAATAGACGGCTGTAGCGAGGCGTGTATGGTTATCGGTGGTTATCTGCTAGTGGTAAACGTTAACTCAATCTGTACTTATGCCTCGTCGACGAAAGAGAGCGAGATTTGAACAACTTACAGAGTTTGAACGAGGGAGAATCATCGGCCTTCGTGAAGCTGGATTGTCGTATCGTGCAGTAGCCTCTCGTGTGCAGCGTAACAGC
>KK114598.1:238771-298883 GCA_000611955.2 Stegodyphus mimosarum | reverse complement strand
ATATATATATATTTATATAATTTTGGTGCGGCCGATTGCAACCAAAATGCGAGGTGCACATCTACATGTTATAGCAGCCCTATACAGAAAATTTCAACGTTGTGAGGCTAATCGTTTTTGAGTTATGCAAGATACATACATACATACGTACATACATACATACACGTACGTACGTACGTATGTACGTACGCATAGACGTCGCGAAAAAATCTCTACAGAATCCATTTTAAATCAGTTTTATAATTTTTTTGGCGGAAAGAGTCATTTTTTATTATGTTCTTACATACGAATGTCGCTCAAAAGTATCGTTAAATTGCACTCGATAGTGTTCAAAATAGATATTTTCGTTGGAATATGAGATCCGAAATTTTTCGCGATTACAATACTTCCTTTTTACTTCGTACAAGGAAGTAAAAAGCGTAATTTCCGACAGTGCCTCGAGCGTACAGGCAATAATCGGACTGAGCCGCTCGCCTCTAGCAAGAGAAATTCAATACTTACTATCCAATTTCCCACAGAATACTCGTTCCAAGCTTCACTGGACATGCGCCCATATGGACATAGTGGGCAATGAAGGAGCTGACCAACTGGCAAGAGAAAGTGCAAACGGACAACTTTCCCCAGCCATCTCTCTGCCAATTCCATTATCACATCTTAAATCAAGACTTGAATGGGACCTTATGTCACCGTGGAAAACTAACTGGACACAAGAGCTAACAGACAGGTGACAGGTGACTGTAGACCTGGACACCTGCGCGACTTATTAAGACTACTCGGGGTTGTCCTATCTAGAGAAAACCCAAGAAGCCACACGAGAGCTTCACACTGAGCTCCCAAACCTGATGCCCTGTTCACTCCAGCTGCAGTTATGCCAACCAACGACAGAAATCCCAGAGGATGCACGAACATCCAACTGCCCAGACCTCAGTATCTATTCAATTTCCAAAAGATATGACATACATGGCCATACAAGGGCGTGGGGGCTAAAGAAATACATACGTTACTTGGCGTTTGACATACAAATACTTTGCATTACAAGACATTTTGACATTTAACAAATACATGAAATTTATTCTACACAATACTTTTGCCCTATAGAATACATTGAACTATGGTGTCTGCTATAACACTGATCAAAATTACACCTTGTGTTAAATATCAATTTACTAATTAACTATAAATTGACATTTGCAAGTGCCTTGAAGCTAATGTGAAAGATTTATCTGACACCTTTTGCAAACAGCGGGTATACTGTTGTATAGCATGGGTACAAAACACATACACATACATATATACACATATATACTGTTACAGAACACAGATGCAAAACACAATTGAATAATTATGCACATCATAACAATAGATATGAAAATATTGGGAACCAATTAACATAAAGAAATTATGCTTATCTCCAAATGCTGAAATATTTTGCTATAATTGAATACAACACTGAAAATACACAATAGAATACGGTGAAGACAAATTGAAAAACAGAAATTTACACTGGACTTACAGAACTATTAATACTCAGGTTACAATAGTAAATATTAATTTGCTTATTAAGCAAAAATTGACATTTGCAAGTGCCGGAGGACATTTAACGCCCTCCCGGCCCCCTTAAGCGAATTGACCCATGCATGCAGAGCAATGACATATTTCCTGACGGCGCATAGCCCTTTTGCAGCCTATCTGTTTTGTTTCGGATTACATCACACAGATTCATGCATACGCGGCTGAACAGGTACCATGGATCACTAAATGCTCGAGCGCGAAATCACTAAAGACCTACATTTCCGGCCCTATACAGCTGAAAATGCCCAGATATGGCTGAAATAGTTCCAAAAGAGTAAGCTACTACGAAACAAACTTAAAAATCTCATAGACTACCTGGCAATGAATTGCAGAAATCTAAAAGATAGCTAGAATTAAAAAAACCTCTCAGCACAGATCTAGCGGCTGAGTGGTGCTTTCTAGTACCATCTTCAAGGGTTCTGTACCAGTAACCGGTACAAAATGCCAAGCAGATATAAAATGGTGCTATGTGTATAAGTGAACCGCCCACGTTTTTCAATGAACACATAAATTTTCAACTCTACACATTGATTTGAATTTCTCAGCCTCATCTTTAGTTATCAGGCAGATTATATATAAAAGAATTGTAAGCGAACTTTAAATAAGTGAATAAATAAATGACTATTACGTATGTGACAAGCAAATATGACACAGGAACTCTGCAAATACGTGAACAGCACATATGATGCATGTACATTAATATACCCAGTTGATATTGTTCAGTAAAATGCATCTGAATAACTTCTTATATCCAAGTTACCACTGACTTCTAGAGTAAACATTCTCTGTAAACTCAGAATCACAATGCATAAAACATTGATAAAATCCTCATTCAGAATAATCAAAGTCTTGACAGGGTCTCTTTAATAACCACAAGCCACGAATACCCATCTTCCGAAGTAACCTTATAAATTACGCTACAACTTTTAATATTCCATAGAGATTTTTGGCTGGGCGTAGCGACATTAGAATGCCCCACCAATTGAATACAAATTCTTATAGTCATATAACAGGCGGTACAGCAACTCAGCTGGTGGTAAGTAAGTAAGTAAGTAAGTAAGTAAGGAAGGAACCCAGGACCAACTGCACCCCTGAAAAGTAGAACATAGGGCTCTCATATTTCCTTTCTGTATCTCATGGCAGTCAGGAAGCCTTTGCCAAATACATGCAGGGGTGTACATCCGTCCAGCATAAAGCCTGCAGAAACCGTTGTACCTTCACCACCGTAATGATACCTTTCCTTGATGAGAGAGGAATGGTATCGCGTTCCAGGGTTTCTTCAGATATAGATACGTTGAGATTCAGTGGCCAGGCTTAATCTGAACTCATCTGTAAAAAGCACGTTGCAACACTGAAGTCTAATATAGGGCCCCTGTTAATTGCACCATGCTGAGCGGGCTCCGAACGATTGTGTACTGCAGTGAGCGAGACGCAGATAGCCGGTCTTCTGCCATGGAGCCCTATCTCATGAATGTTTGGACAACTGTAGACCGTGAACTTTGGTTTCTAGTGGCAGCCTACAGCTCAAAGAAGAGCTGTGAAACTGTAGAAGTCCTGTGTTGCCACTATGAATGTGCCAATTAAAGATACTAATTTGTCGTTTTCGATCTTGGTTGATCTTGCTTCATCTTGCTCTTTTCGATAGGAATCCAATGTCCTGAAACTGTTTCCTCGAATTTCAGAAGACACCGGACATTACATTGAGCTCAGTAGCTATCTGCGCTTGTGATTGGCATACATACAACGTACCGACAATTTTCCATTTATACCCTCATCCATACGTTCGTGGTTAGTAATTTTACATAATATATTATAAAATTTACCCAGCTCTTGCGAGAAGCATGGCGAAAATAGTGAAGGTGTGCGAGCACAAAAGTCGCCGAAAACACCTCGTACGCTTATATCCCCTCCACAATCAGAGATCTGCAGACACGCAAGTGTAAGCTTACGTATTCGATACTAAATATTTGCATAATTCTTTGGCGGCATAATTAATAGCTTTGGTCCAATATCTTTCATAAAAATAGTCATAGTTTTCAGATTCTCTTAATTTTGCAGAAGAGTGTAGTTATCCTTTTTATTTTGTACAAAATAAATTTTAATTCGCTACAATTGCGGTAGCTATTTTATCAACATAGTGTATCTTCTTAGCTTCTTAAATTACTTCAGGTTGTTTTGCTCTGAATGTTCACTTACGTTTTTGAATTTGCGAGTCAACCTTTTTTATTTGCCAATTTATAAATGAATTCTAAATTTATACTCAAGTTTAAATTTAGAATTTATTTATAAATCAATTCTAAATTTATACTTACGTTTAAATTTAGAATTGATGAATATGCTGCTGCTATTTAAAAACTTATTTTTGATATTATTAAATATATTCAGGAATATACACCCCATATCAAATTAACCTTAATTTTGATAAAAGGTCCCTATAACTCCACAACTTTCACTGCTAACGTGCCTGCTAGTTCTTCAGGTAACGCTTGCTTACAGAGAAGCTTATATTTTGGCTCATCCGAATGCATCCAGAATTTAATTTCTTTGGGCTTACATTCTCTCCTCCAAGAAAACTGCGAAATTGTTGCTCTTATAATATACACCGAAATAAATGATTATATCATATGAAATATATTTATTTTTTCATAACAATTTTATAACAGTGTAATTAAAAAAGTAAGTAAGCTCTAAAAACTTTAATTAATATTTTAGGGTAGCAACATTCAGATACTTGTAATTTTATATCTCTTTTCAATCTCTACGTATTTTCGATCTTTGAATTCTGTGTTAGAGAAACTGAACTCAGAAAGTGTAAATACTCTATCACTAACACGTTTTCATTCAGAAATTTCAAACAGACTCAGAATTTAAACAGAAAGAGTTTTTTCTGAACGAACGGTTGTATTTACTGGATTTATAATGTTCTCCAAATACTTAATATTACTAGTTACCAGTTGTTAAAATTGAAGATTCCTGGTCAAATCTTCGCAGTTCAAATTAATTAGCGGAAGACGAAAGAAAGACACGAAAGTTTGCACACCTATTACTCAGAAGGTAAGCAGGAAGATTCGGCGAAGTATCTATAGAAGAAAATACGGCGATATGTAACAGCAAATGAGGATAAAAGGAAGAAAAAGCGCCAACAGAAATGAAAATTTTAACGTCTATTTTTATCCTGAGCAAGACCTGAAGCAAATATAATATCCTATAATTTGCATTTTAAAATAAATAATTAAACAATGCAGGCAAAATGCAAAAACTCCGCATATATAGTTTTTTCTCAGTAGCATAGAGCATGATATGCAGAGCAAACTTTAGATCTAAAGATCATTCATTCATATATTAAGTATTAAAAATGTTTTCATGAGAAGTATTAAAGCAATATAAATTTTTAATTTTGTCAAAGAATATGATAAAATTCTAAACTCTCTCCCAAGTAACTAACAAACTAAGGATTCACAGAGAGTTTAATTCTCTTATTTGATTATCTCCGAATACAAACCAATAACAAATTTAACAATATTTGTAAAATTAAGGTGTGAAGCACTTTCCTTTTGCTGATTGGGCTGTATCAACGCCCCTCCAAAAATATGGTACTTGAAAAACATTGCTTTCAAAACATGCGATTTATTCCATAATATAACATGATATTATGTAAACACTCTATAGTGGAACATCGACAAATGTAAAAAACTAATTGTGCATCCTCCTCCGAGATTACAGACAAGAATCCTAAAATTATAACTCAATAACGCACACCGAATGGAATAATTTTTATAGACCTTGTACGTTTACTATTATTGAAATTAAGAAGGTTTTTATGATTTGGATTTTACTATAACATCTCTATTTTCCGTTTCTTTATCAGAATGCAAATCCGTTAGCATTTATACTAAGGTTTTTGAGTGTACAGAGCGTCTTTCTACCTTTTCGGGCACGTTACGTTTAGTCCCTGATAAGAAAGTTTCTAACAGCCCCGATAAGTTGCAATTATTCAGTTTTGGGGTATCTCTGCCGACATTTGAATTTAAAACTCCGGTAGGTTTATTGAACCAGCTTCGTGTATAGTTAAATTGTGTGTGTTTTGACTATTACTTCAGGTTTTACATTAAATGTGACTGCCGCTAGTCTGCTGGGCTTCCCTGGGGGTGGCGGTAGCAGGTTGTAGAATGTCCTTCACTGTGAGGGCATTATTCCGCTTGGTTCACACTTAGGTCGGAAGCCCTCACTGTGGTGTTATGTTATGTTCCTTTTTATGTATATCACCACGGGCTGTGGCTGAGATATTTTAGCACAAGAACGGGCATTTAAGTTCTATTTATTTAAACCTTTATCTGATCCTGTAGTTACTTACAGTCATGACGATAATTCGTTTCACTTTTGTTAGGGGTTTTAGACTAATTAACTTTTACCAGATTAAGGAAAAGCTCATAAGTGGTGCCTGAACTAGTTACGAATCATGTCATTGTACAAGAGAATATTTTGTCTGCCCATCTCAAGATTGCAGGGTCTACCGGCACTAGAGGATCCCATGAAAAGTTTCGCGTTCAGTACAGATACGATGCCAGCGTAATAAAGCTCTCAGCTATTTTTCATGACAGAAGCTCGGCAGTAACATTTCTGAAACAATTAGGTTTCCGTTTTTTACTTCGTCTGGTTGCAGAAAGGGGACGATTGCAACTGCCACGCTTCGAAGACAGTCGGTGGAAACGCATAGGTAAATGTTTTTTGGAAGAACCAGGCAGTGAAAGTTTTAAGTTTCAAGTGTTTAAAACCGCCCTCATAAAATCATTCCCGGGGAGGGGAGAAGATAGGGAGAAATTAGAAGCGGAACTGTTTGATAGATATCAAACTAGGATTGAAGAGCTAACTGAGTTCATATTGAAAAAAATTCAAGTTATAAACTTATTGTATGGAACAAAACCGAATGCGGAGGTTACACAAATGACACTGCCTAGGTTGTTGCCTGAAATTCTGCATTTTGTTAAATTAAGAAACCCGACTATAATAGAGCAGTTATTTGAGCTCGCGGTGAAGTCAAAGTAGGAGAATACCAATAAGTACACGCTCATCGGCATTCAGTGGATATTTTCGGAGGTTTATAACGGAAGAGAGCTATCTGTTTGGTGGCAGTAGACAGGAAATAACAGGATAATTTTACCCGAGAATGGGATCCCCAAAATATCTAAATCGCGAAAGAAGGTACTACATTCACCCCAGAAAGAAAAACTCACGCTCAGATTCAATTAAATACACCGTTGATAAAAAAGTTTGCGTGCCCAGTGATTGAAATTTTATTAAATAATGTACCAGCAGATGGATGCATTATCGGGTTTATAACCAGAGTTATTGCCGCCCAGGGCAAGAGCTGTGAATAAGTGGGGAAAGTAACCTTACACGTGCAGGTGAAGAGTGAACATAAAAAGGTGGTTTTCTTTGCAGTAGAAAATCCACAAGCGAAGGTAACATTGGGAATAAATTTCTTAAAATCTGTGGGGGAGAAAATTCATTTTCAGAAAGCTGCTGTAAAATTAGACGTGAATGAGATGTCGGAAAAAGAAATACAGCCGCGGGGCTTGAACTTAAAGGAACTGAACGTGAAATAGATAGAGGAGCTGGAGTAAGATCAAAGAAGAACTGATTGAAAAGCATATCAGAGAAAAGTTAAAAAGTAAAATTATAATTCCCATTAGGTAGCCCTTACACTAACTCGGTGGTACTGTGCCGAAAGAAAAATAATCTTCCATCTACGGACTTTAAGACATGGGGCTTTGCAATTGACTATAAAAATTAAATAGCATAAAAAGATATACAGCATACTCATAACTAATAATTGAGGAAATTTGAAAAGAAAAATTCACAAAATATATGCTGACGTTAGAACTCACCGCCGGAAACTTTCAGTTATGTAAGAAACCAGAGGACGTGCTCGAAATCGCATTGATTACCAAAGCATTACCAAAGCATTGATTACCAAATTATGCCTTCCTTAGAATGTTCTATGGCTCAGGCAAGTGTTTCCCAGCCTTTTTTATACTATGCCCTCACTTACCTAATCCTCTCTAAAATTCTTATGCTTCCCCTACCATATACATAATTTTTAATATTCAAAAATTGAAATGTTCACGAAAGGAACTTAGATGATGGGATTTTAGGGAGAAATCGCTAAAATATTTTATGAGCAAACACAGTAAGTAAACTTTCAAAGCATATAACAGACATCTGAAATTCAAGTACAAACTTATTTTAATGAAAGTTTTTCCTATATTACTTTAAGCATTAGTGATTATTTATTATTTAAATTTAGAGAGATCCTTGTCCTTCATGCTTCCTGCAAAGAGATTTTATGTCAAGTTCCAATCAGTTAACCTTAGTCTCAAGTGTCCCCGGAGCGGTATCAGTCACTTCACATTTTTGGAGCCAATGAAACTTTTAAAAAATTTGTTGTAAATATATGCCTGACATAATTCAATAAAAGTAATAAAACCAAATATCTTCGCTTTTGCATTGACAAGAGTTTTATTTGCTCCTTGAAGTTGTTCATTTAATATATTTAGTTTATCAAATATATCGGCTAAATAACTCGCAAATGCCTTACGATTAACCGTTAACAGATTTTTTATTTCAGGTTTGTCACTTGAAAAATAACTAAGAGAGTAGAGACATCAGGTATTTTTCTGAGAGCAGGAGTTGTGAAAAATGAGCAACGTCTTCGCCGGGACTCGAACCACGGATTGCTGGAATACGCGCCCAGTGTGCTGACCGTTACACCACGAAAGCATGCGAAGAAGGAGGGAGAAATACCTTACAAGAGTACCAAATAGTTCCATAAAACTTTTCAAGTAGTTCCTTTTCGACAGCCATCTTACTTCAGTGTGAAGTATAAGCCTCATATATTCCTCATTTTGTTCTTCACAAAATAACTTGAAGAGGCGTTCACATTTGGCACTACCTTTAATACTATTGATGCAATTTATAATTGAAGTTAGTACTTCATTTAGAACAGGCGAAATGATTTTAGCTACCAGGTTTTCCCTTACGAATAACACAAGGCACAAGAAGCATTTCTGGATCCTCATCTTTCACCAGTTTTAAGCAATCCTTTTTCTTCCCCATCATATTAGGAGCATCATCTGCAGCACATGTTTTATTGGCATATTTTTGATATTCAAGTAATTTTTTAACTTGCTATAAATATCTTTGGAGGTAGTGGTGCTTTCTAAAGATTTACAGAGAAACATTTCTTCGGCAAAACCACCTTTATCAATATATCTTACGTAAGTTATAAGTACAGCTTCACTGTTAAAGTTGATTCATCCATTTGCACTAAAAAGGTTTTTGTTTTCAGCTTTTCAATAAGTTGTATTTCAATATCCTCACTCATTTCATCTATTCTTCTGTAAACAGTATTGTTACTTAGTGGCATAGCTTTGACGTCTTTGTCATCGTTTTCTAGAACCGTTTTAAGAAATGCTGATATTGATGGTTTGATTAAATCCTCCCCTATAGTATGAATTTTCCGAGATTTAGCAATGTGTAGTGAAATTTGTTAACTATCCTCAAAAGTATGATTAATAGTTGCATTATGAGCAGTAAATAGAGACATTAAATGTTAAGCGTTTTTCAAAATTTTCCTTTAAAGTTTGAAAATAATTCAAATTTGAATATTATATTTGGCCTTCAAATGTGCCTCAAAACGACCTCGTTTCATTGATTCGTTGGTCAGGCATTGTTGACATTGTAGACACGTTAGGCATTTTTGAAGCAGAAGTCATGACAAATGAGCAACGCCTTCGCCGGGACTCGAAACACGGACCTCTGGAATACGCGTCCAGCGTGCTGACCACTACACCACGAAGGCATACGAAGAAGGTGGGAGAAATACCATTTATACTCCCCCTTTTAAAGAGCGACTGAGATTTAGGGGACCCAATCGCCAAATCGCGGTGGTGGAGAATCATCATCCACCACCTTTTTAGTTCGGGCGCCAGTGTAGAGACATTAGGTTGTTTTGAAAGCAGAAGACGTGAAAATGAACAATGCCCTCGCCGGGACTCGAACCACGGACTTCTGGAATACGCGTCCAGCATGCTGACCACTACACCACGAAGGCATGCGAAGAAGATGGGAGAAGTACCTTATAACATAAAAGACAAAAAGGTAACCGTTCATCATGTATAGCGGGTATGAAAGCAAATTTTAAATTTTCCTCCGAAATAAGGACGAACATTTTTTTTCTTGCGCCACTCTTTTCACTAAATAATTATAAGAAAAAAATAATTATAAGATCAATTAAACAATTACAATTAAGAGCTGCCGTTGCAATTCAAGGGAAGAATAATATACCTGTTGCCGTTCCTACAGTAAAAAATCTGATGTAGACACCACATGACTTCCTTGTACGGAATATTAAATTATAGGTATTTTTTGCTGCATTTCATTTAAACATATTTCCTCGAATTTCATTAGATATATTTCTCATTCAATCAATTTAATTCTCACTTCTTGGTAAAGGTAAAAGCAGATAAAACCTCAAAATACCTTTATTAAAAATTAAAAAATATGAAACAATTAAAAAATCAATTTTTACAATTAAAATTAGAATTTCTACCAATAACAAGCAATTCGGCCCGCGGTCAAGAAAGCAGATTTTTCGGTACACAAAACTGAAAGTTTACTTTTGCTCCCACTCGGCAAAATGACGCTGAACGTGCAGAAACTGACTTAATTCACTATTCTGCTAAGTTTCAAAAGTAAAAAAATGTGGCTGCTAAGGTAAAAAAAATTAGGCTTAGGCACACGTAAACAACTTTTAAATTGTTGATAATTCTACAATTAGTGTATGCAGATTAACTAAAAGCATAAAAACCTTAACCGGAAGACAAGAACAACATAATTCAATCATTTTTAAAGCAAAAAATGCACAATTTACCAACATATATGTATTAAAAAACTGATTTCACAGAGACAAGTAAGAGAGTTTGCTTATATGTATATATATTTATATACTTTTGGTGCTAGAGATTGCAACCAAAAAGGGAGGTGCACAATAGCAGGTTATAGCAGTCCTATATACAAAATTTCAACGTTCTGAAGTTACTCGTTTTTGAGCTATGCGAGATACATATGTACGTACGTAGAGATGTCACGAAAAAATCTCTTCTGAATCCATTTTAAATCCATTTTGCAATTCATTTTGGTAGAGAGAGTACTTTATTCTGTTCTTACGTACAGATGTCACTCAAAAACATCGTTAAATTGCGTTCGATAGCTGTCAAAAAAGATATTTTCGTTGAAATATGATACCCGAAATTTTTCGCAATTACAATACTTCCTTTACTTCGTAGAAGGAAGTAAAAATAAAACGAATTCGTTTACTGACATGTGCGAAAAACTTCTGGAAAGCGTAATGTGTCAGCTATTTATATACTCTTTAAAGCTTTTAAATGGCTATGCCTACAGCGAAAATTTTTTATAAAATTTTATTTTATAAAGAATTTAGAGACTCTTTTACGTATGCAGCCCTTATATTATTATTTATTTTTGGGAATAAAAAATGAAATTTCGAAAAACTTCTTGAGAAAAATTTATAAATCAGAATGTCCCTTGTCTTCTTAAATTCTGGACGAGTCCATTTTCGAATTGCCCCCGGTAACAATCAAATTGCCCCCTGTGGGGAGTGGGCCTTACGTTGGGAAACACCGGATTATGCGAAGCACACACCACGTTTCAAAGGGCTATGGATATTATTTTAAGACCTGCCCTAAGAAAATTTACGCTTATTAATTTAGACTATGTACCGTCTTTTTCTGAAAATAAGACACTGTCTTACTTTCTTTTTTGGTTCAAAATACGCGCTAGGGCTTATTTTCGGGGGAGGGCAAAAAAGTATATTTATATATTTTTATTTAATATTTATTTTACACAGAATACAGAAATTTAAATTTATTCAATTACAGTCATGTCATCTTCTTCTGGAGCATCGTCAAAAATAAAATTCTGAATTATATTCTGATTTTCTTCCAAATCCATTTCCTGTTGAATCATTGGTCCGAATCTCTCATGTCTTGCGATATAGCTATCGTTAAATGAATACTTCTTGTCTAAGTAGCCTGTTCGTAGTGCATTGGAAACATCACTATCAGTTATTTTGTCCCATGAATTTTTTACCCAATTCACAACTTCTTGTAAGCCTGGTTTTACAAAATTACCTCGATGATTTCTCACCATTCTGTTTTCAATATATTCATTGATTTCCATCCGCAAATGATCCTTGAATGGCTTGTTTATTGCAATGTCAAGTGTCTGGAGGTAATCAGTCATTCCTGCCGGAATCATTATTTGATCAATCTTCCTCTCAGCAAGAAAGTTTTTCATGTCTTTAGCGCGGTGAGTACTGGCTGAATCCCAAACTAGTAAACCTCTATTCTGACCCCTCAACAGTGGTGGCAGCATAAAATCCACCCACTTTCTTATAATTGCTTGGGTGTACCAGGCTTTTTCACTTTCAATAAAATAAATTCCTGAAACACGTTGAATCTGATCTTTTTTACCTTTAGTGATTAAAAATGGTGATACTTTCTTGCCATCTAGACGAATCGCCAAAATACAGGTAACACGTGCACTATCGCAACCGGTAGAAGGAACGTAAATTGATAAAGAAGCCTTGTGGTGAACTGTTGTTTGAGCTCCTTGGCCTAGGAATCATCCATAGCAATCATGTTGGAGAGTTGGTATTTCGAAAAATCGATGCCATCAACAAAAAGCTTAAACGCAAGTGCACGCTTAACAACTTCATTGCCTTCCAGCTTAAACAATGTTGTTGATCTCCTTAGAGACAGTTCATATCGTTTAAGGAAGTTGTCCAACCAGTGTGACGATGCTTTAAATTCTTCTGTGGATATATCAAATTCAGTTGCTGTTTCAAGGGCACATTTTTGAATATCAGCCCTGCGCACAACCAAAGCCATTGCTCTCCTGCCTGCAATCCATTTCCCAGATGCAATTTTCCAACTCAGAAGATAACGGCTGCCGACCTGATCCAACTCTGCGTTCTTTCTCAATTCCTTGGTCCACCAGTTGACACAGGTAATCGTAGTTTGTACGCCATTTACGAACCATACAAGCATCTTCTCTTTACAGAATGCTACAAGATTTACATCCCTGGAGTCTTCCACGATTCGCTTTTTGTACTCGACGGAATAGCTCTTTCGTTTTGTACACATTTTAACTGGGGTAAAAAATTATTCACTTTATTTTTAAATAAAATTACGTATGAGGAAATAATCAGACTTACAAGACTGAAATGAATGAACGTTGTATACCTGCACTGTCGCTCAATGTAGACTGCTGCCTTATGTTGTATTTTTAAGAAAATTCCAAGTTAAAGGTAAACAATTAATTTCTCGGAATATTTTGTTTCAAACATTTCTCTGAAATACGAGTATTAGGAAAGCTAAACATATTATTACTTATACTTAATAAATCAACAGCATTTTTTAACGAATTCTTTTTGTCACATTATTTTAACTAGGGATTATTTTCGGGGAATGTCTTATTTTATAAAAAGTTCCGAAAATCACGATAGGGCTTATTTTCGGAGGATGTCTTATTTTACAAAAAGTTCCGAAAATCCCGATAGGGCTTATTTTCGGAGGATGTCTTATTTTCAGAAAAAGACGGTAATAGTCACTAGAGAGACAATTCATGAACACATTTGAGATTTACACGAAGTGTTTTAGCTTTAAAAAGAGTAAAAAATAAATTCGGCCAATTTCAAATGTTACGTTGTTACTTAAAATATCCAACCTCGTACAAAAGACGATTTTCGGTCAAAATTTCGATTTTTACTTTATTATATTACCTTAAAGAATGCATCTTTAGCTATCAAATACAAGTTTTTTCTTGTTGATAGGTTAATCAGAACTAAAGTTAATTTCGTATTTAGTTTGGCAGAGCGGATATTCGTCGGTGAATGGATGTGTTGCTGCTTTGTACATTAATGGTGACAAAGTACTTGACTTGGAAGTTATTTCACAGTTTTGCACCATTTGCAACAAAATAAACAAAATGGAACGCAATCTTCAGCACGACATACATAAAGCGTAACAAAATTGTTCTGTAAATTATGAAGGCAGAGCTTCGGGTATGGAAGCAGTTGATGCTTATCGCCTTTATGAATGATCTTAAATTACGAAAGCTGAAGTACACGGAATATTATGGGGATGGGGATTCTAAGAGTTTTTAATTGTGAAAGATAATATGGTAAAGATTCTGTCAAGAAATTAGAAATCATTGGACACGTCTAGAAAAGGGTTGATAGTAGACTGCGAAAAGTAAAAAACTCCACTCTGCATTGAAAGGAAAAGGCAAACTAGCTGATTATTTTATTGATAAACTGCAGAATTAGGGATTGCAATTAGAAGTAATTGGAAACTTAATTGAGATACGGCAGGCTGTAAAAGCTGCTTGTTCCATTGAAGCTGTTCTTCGAAGCCAATGCATGGCCAAAGTCCACCTTGATCAACGAGTTGGTGCAACTATCAATGTAAGATTGCAAAAAAGAAAAAAAAATCAGCCAAAAAGAAAAAACCTCTAGTATATCAACATGTATTTTAAATTTAATTAAACCTATACATACAGAGAGTTGCGTAAACAAAAGTTATTAAAAAAGTGCGTATATGGCGAAACTCAAAATATCAAGGAACGTTTTAATGGCATTTTATTGCAAATTGTTCCGAAAGAAACATTCATAAACTTGCGAACATTAATGTTTGGAGCTAATGTTGTAAGGTTTTAGTTAAACTAACCAAGTTTATTTTAATTTAAATCTTTTCTATCTCCTCTCTGCTTCAACTTCCTGTCAGAAGAAGCGCGCGTTTTTAGCTTATGCTAATTTTTGAAGTTCAGCCAAGCACTATTTAAGACAGAGGTAGAAACCTCTCGGTGTGTGAGAGCTTTGCCTCAGATCACGGTCACGCTGCTCAACGTTCGCCTGACCAGCTAGCAGTTTAAATTTATAAGCCATAGTGCTTACTACGTGATTGCTTTGTAAAATAAATTAAAGTGCGGTAGTATTTAGTATATCTTGCTACGCACCCTTTTCGGTAGAGGCCAATCTCCGCGAATTGCTCTGCGAAGCAAAGTTTAATTTAAGTTATATTTTAATTTATTTAAATTTATTTGATTGTTAAGTTCGACCAAAGTTTGGTCTGTTACGTTCTGTATCTCTCCCGAATTGGGAGGTTTGTATTTAATAGTGAATTAATAAAAGAGGATTTCAAATCCCTTCACGTGCAGTTATTCTCCAGCCCAGCAGTTACATCAGAACATAGCGTACCTTCCGCTCCCTGTTCCAGTTCAGGACTTAGAACGTAAGGATAAGAACCCTTTACAGAATTTACCATGTTCTCAAAGAATAAACACAGAAGGCTAAGTCCTGATAATGTAAGTTGTAAATGTTGCGTTATTTAAAGTTATTTTATGATGACTTTATCGGTTTGCTTGAAGCATGTTTAAAGTTAGGTATATTTCCTCAATTTTACACTGAGCGGGGAATTTTAAAACTTGATAAAGTGCAAAATCATGACTCTGGCGGCATTCCACAAGTTTTGCAAGAAACCAAAGAAAAAAAATACGCTTTCTTCGAAAGAAAAAGAGCAATGTTTCTTCAAAGAACCAAGATGTCAGTTACAAAGCAGGGGAATTTTAATAGTCAGAAATGTTTCTTTCATTAAGAAATTGTTTTATGAAAACTTTAAACTTGTTTTCTGAAAAATGCAATTTTTTGCAAATATTGCCAATGGTAACAGCAATAACTCAAAATTTCATCGACGAAATTAAATGATACTTTCTATATATGTTTCATATAATATGATGCCTGCTCTGAAGCGGAAGAGTTTAGAAATATTAATTACAAGCTGACTTGTTACTTTTTATTTTTTTATTTTGGATGCGATAATAGGAAATATGCAGTAAATACTATACATTTTGACATATCTCAAGAATATATGAATATATTTTAATTATTTTGCTTCACTGCATAGAAAACAAGTGTAAAAATAACTACAAATTAAAAAAACCTGTGTATTCATGTAGACATTGTTCACAGTGGTTGTCGTAAAGCCAAAATGTAAGCAAAAATTATCCTTTTTTTCATTATTTTTCAAAATTAAAATGACTTAGCATTACGTTTTAAGCTGTTTTCGCTCATTAATATACTCATCTTCAAATTAATATAGTTAAAATAAAAACTATTTTTTAAAAAATGGCACCCGAATGAGGTCGGATACTTTAAGCTATAAAATATCTTAAAAAATAATCAGACGACAGAAGATTCTAAAACAGTAGCAGTAAAAGATTACCCACCACCTAATACAGCAAAATTTGGCCTTATGTTTGGAGATCAATAATTAGCCTTAGTTTTGGGCTTGTGCTCTTACTGTAGGACTTTTATCAAAGATTTTGCTCATATAGCAGAGCCACAAAAATGTAAAAAAAAAAAAAAAAAAAAATTTTAAAAAAACCAAAAAAAAAAAAAAAAAAAAAAAAAAAAAAAGCCAGGTTCACCTTATCCGCTGAAACAAATACGGCTTTAGAGAAGCTGAAAGCAGCATTAATTCAAGCTCTTGTCTTGGAATTTCCTTAAGTGGACGGCAAACTAGAAATCTCAGCAGATGCATCGGATTTTGCGGGAGGAGCCGGGTTCATGCAAAACGGACACAGCCAGTTGCGTATTTTAGTGAGATACTAACCCAACTAAAAGAATCTATACCTCTACTGCGACTTAAACATTAGACGTTATCTTGCCGTTTCAGAAATTTTGAGTTTATTTTAGGAAAGCATCCGTAAATATCCATGCAGACCATATAGCAGTGGATCGTTTTTGTATTGCGGGAAAAATTTATCACAAAGTCTCATATGATGGGCCCTTAAGAGGCAAGAATATAATTTATTATTTAAGCATACTCCCGGAAACGAAAATGTTGCAGCAGATGCAATATCCAGAATCAAATTAGATGCCACGGGAAACGAAGTAAAATGTGCAATGTTAACTTAAAAAATTTTAGATTCGAGAAACAGTTATTGCGGAATTACAAATAGACCTGAAGTTTAAGAACATTTTTGCGTATTTGAAAGATTCTGACCACTTTCAACACCAATGACGGCTATGAGAAACAGCTGCAAATTATGAAATTATTGACAATATTTTGTTTTACTCCAACGTAACACATAATAATAATTAATTAAGATCGGTTATCCAGAGAGTTTAAGATTTAGTATTTCGTTGGAAATGCATGATGAGCCAATTTCAGGCCATCTCTGGATAATAAAAACTGTTCTGAGAGTAACAGAAGATGCCTATTTTCCACGGATAAAAAATTTGTTAATGATTATGCCAAGTTCTGCAAATTTTCCAGTTAGTTAACGAAATTAATTATAGCCCAGCAGATAAAGCCACTTTCCCTAATGAATTGATATGAATTAATCTAATAGGTCTCTACTCGAAGCAGTGAGAAAAATAAAAATAGGTATTTGCTCGTAATCGCTGATCATTTTTCAAAGTGGGTAGGAATAATTCTACTCGAGCTTCCGCTAAAATTGTCGCAGATACATTTGAAAATAACATGGCTACAAACGGGTATTCAACATGAATGGGTAGGCTGAGACTTACGTTATGTTAATACTGTAAATTTGTAAACTTTCAAATAACAATTTTTTATTTTTTATCAAGTAATTTCTCCTAACATAAGGAAAAATCCAGTGCAGACCTAGAACGAGCTATAGAAATGAAAAACATAAATGACACTCAAGATATGCTTAACTTTATACGTACTAGCACATCACCATAAAAACATGAAGATGGACAAATAATAAATACACTAACAATTATTAATAAGAATCAGCATAACATGCGTAAAATTGCAGGCGAATAGTTTCCAAGGTTAAATAGAACATTCGAGTCTATAGTGTTGCAAATTTACTCGCGCGACTTGTATCCTTTTTGATAACTATAGTATCTTTAATACTAGTACGTATTATACTAATGTCAGAATGCGCTTCAAGAAAATCAAAAGCTGGCATCTTAAACTCTCTGAATTGTTTTCAAATTAAATAAATACGAATTTATCACAAACATATTCATTATTTTAATTTATGAAATTCCATGCCCTTGCATCTACTACTCAAGAGTAGTGATCTCAATTGCAACAACTCAGAAGCTTTCTTTCGCTAAAGAAATAGGAACTAATTTTACGGGAATACATTTTTGAATATCGAAATGTACGCATAATTAGAATAACCTATATATCCCGTTTCTTGAAAACGTACTGAAGTTTCAGTGCATTCTGTTTAGATATGTGTCAGCTATTATTACAAAAGAGCTTACCTAAATTAATTCTTATATATTTTAATCTTGAACTTCATTATATGATTCCCCGCTAAATGCTCGTCATAGTTCTTGAGCCTATGGTTAACAAATATAAGATCTATAAAGGAAATAAGGTAAGTATAGAAAAAAGCATGATTTTCCTATTGAAAATAACTATTGTCTTTGAATAAACCCATTTAAAGTAAGATAATTTTATTTTAACTAAGGTTAAGGATTTTTCTGCTCGAAAATTAAAGGAACACTTACAGTACATGTACACAACAATATTATGTCATTAATAAAGGAGTTAAAGGAATTTTAAATGTATTTTTTACTTATCAAACCTTCATTTAATAATTAAGCGTATTTATGCTCGCATAAAAGTAAAATGGTTATAGATATGACACATATACTGTATTTTATAAAAATCCGAGACTCTACTAAAACACAGATGCGTATTAGAACTCAGAACTTGGACCAGTCAGAATGATGGATAAAAATAGTTTACTAAATACTTTTAAAATTTAGTATAAAAATCTGCCTTTATGAGAATAGCTAAATACATTAAATGACCCCGAAGATTTCACTAAATTTATTAATGTCTTATTCTTACTCAGTTGAAATTGCAATTCAATATACCCCGAGATCATCTATACTGTGCGTTTTCATTTAAAAATTATACTTCTGTTAGATGTGAGAGGTTGATAGAAGCTCTTCCTAAATTCATGAACATCGAAGTTTTTTAGATTAACTGTATCTTTTGTTTCTCTATGAAGTGCCATTTAGGAAACATGAACAAGGAAATGAAAGACGAGATTAAGACAAGTTATATACGTTTAAAAAAACATCACTTTAAAAGCGAAGCTATCTTTTGACGTTTAAAAATATTCTGAACTGAAAATACGAAGTCAAAGGGATTAGAATATCTCCCGGGGCACTGCGTAATCATGTAACTTCGATTAATTTTCTTAATGTAAGAAACTGCAGAAAAAGTATTAATCATTAGAGAGTACGTTTGTCATATTTTTACTTGTTTGCATCGCAGTAAATTTTTTCCCTCCTTACCTAATTTTTTAGTCTTTGTATTTTTTCTTTTCAGTATACATTTTATATCTAGAGATTAATTAGCGGGTATTCTAATGACGTTAATTAATCTCTTGATACAAAAACGTGCACTGAGGGTAAAAAAATGAAAACTCGTTTTCAGCTTTGCGTGACGGTGATGCTGTCAATTAATACTTAGCCTCTAGAACTTCCAGTATCTATCTCACGCACGCAAGGGACACTTGGAGCAGCTATCTGATGTGGGATATTTTGCAGCTATTTAACTTGTAATGGGGATGTTGAAGCGTGAAAAATTGTTTTATGATTCGTAAAAGAGATTCATTCTGGTATATTGTACAGGGAATTCTTAACTACACTGAATGTTCTCCTTTGTTTCAGAAGGGAAGAATAATCCTCTTTTTCGAGCTGTAAACAAATACAAGAGCACAAGTCCACAACAGGAGACTGTTATGTACCATGCATTCAGACTTGTGATTACAGGCATAAAGAAAAAATTGGGACAAATTCTTAAATCTTTTTTCTTTTCTTCTTTTTTTAATGGGTCAGTCTGTACCATTCTTGTAGCTTAAATGTGTTACTAAATTTTCATACTGATGCATATAAGACCCTGCATACGTAGAGGGTTATTCTACTAATCCCAGTTGTCAGTTAGAAGACAAATTTAGAGAAAAGTGTTCAAAAACGGAAAAAAATTAACATGATTTCTAACTAAGTTTGTACTTCTGATCTTAGAGATTTATCAAAGGTTTACAATGAATTCATGACAATTTTTAAAAGAGGAGTTCGCTTAATCTTGTTCATCATTCATGTCAAAGCATAGACCGTATAAGAAATAGACAAACCCAAATGGGTGTTCTTCCTCGTCTGCGCATTCCCGGCTGTCCCCTTGACCAGATCCAGAGGAGTAGGAAGGATTTGCAGAAACCTAACAATAGTTGGCTATTGCAGAGTGCATAATTGTCAAGAAAAAGCTGGGTGTAGCGCCTCATTTCACAAATTAGAATTTTTACACATTTTTATTTTTGAAACCGAGATTGATTTTTAAAAATTTAGCATATTTATGAAGTTTAATTAACGTTCCAAATAATTATAAAGTTGTTGCATACTTTTAGGCCTGTATATTTTTTTAGCTTTTCCTATGTTGTACCGAAATTTGTAACTATTTCTTTTCGAAAATAATATTTTAAATCTGAACTAAGAAAAAATTTCAAACAAACAATTTTCTCTTAGAATTTTTATGCTTTTTATTGGTGTAAATAAGTAAAAAATACTAAAATGCATAAAAATGAATTTTTGAAAGTATTTGTTTAAAATTCTAAATTGTGCTGTAAACTTATAATAAGTGAATATTATAGCATAATTTCCATAAAGAAGTTTTATTCCAATTATATTTCATAATACATCATAATGATAAACACTTTTGACACCTTAACAATTTTTATACATTTATTCTAATGTTAAAATTGTATTTAACTGTAATAATTAATTGTGCTAGTATTTTATAGTGATTATTTTTTTAAAATTTATTTCTAGTTCTGCATACGATTTTTTTTATTTACCGGGAATTTAATTCATTAGCCCAAAGGGGTGATAGCCCAGAAAGGCTATTAGTTTCGAAACGAAGTTTTGCGCTGTTTCAATATAAATGTCCGATTCACTTTTCAAATTGTTGCCACCAAATGTTATCGCCCTGTATTATATTTAAAGAAAATAAATAATGAAGAATCTGCATGAATACATGTATGTTTCTCGGACTGTGAAGAAACGACGGTATCTAGATCCATTTAATTTTGAGTAACGTAATCCTCCATTCGAACGGATGGACCACCGAAATTCGAATTTGTTTAATCCATTTCATATTTTGTAAAACTTTAACGAATTTTTGATTAACAAACCCAAAAGTTCAAAGCAAGCAATGGCAACACTGTACGGAAAATAACATTTTTATCTTCAGCGCGGAAATTCTACACAAATGCTGTTTTCAAATATTTTGTGATATTGTATAAAATCATAAAATTCAATTCAACAAATTGAATTGTATGTGGTTTACGTGAGACGAACATGACATTCAATAACTGAAGGTAACACACGAAACATTGAAAAACGTCCCTTTGGGCGTAACATAAAATCTGAGTGCCTCCAGATTTTATTCTATTTTATCTTTTCGTTTTTTAAAATTTTGTTTCCATTACATTCAGGTAATTTTATGCTCCGAATTTTATGAATTATTAAAATATATAATTATCTTATGATCATCTTGTAATGTTAATAATTAATGATCATATAATCAAATAAATGATCGTCTTGTAATGTTACAATAATTTTAAAAAAGCACTGCCTGAAAATGCTCATAAAATTTAAAAAATATATCAGATCTTGTTTAGTTTTGCTTTATTTGTTTCAAAGCATCATGTACTATCAATCTTGTACACAAAAGTAAGTTAATAAATTTTGTGCTTAGAGTTTTTAAAGTTTTAGCAAAGTAAAGATGTTTATACAAGAATTACGCGTGAAAAAATACACAAAATGGAGTAAAAAGTGCTTTAATGAGATGTATTAAATCTTATTTGAAAAACGTGTGACTTTCATAATGTCATCACTTATAAAACATATCACATTTAAAAATTAAAAACAGTTATGTGATACAAACCCTATAGGTTTCAGTGTTAAAGTAAACCATATCGTAACTACTCCTTCTTGCGGACATGTGGGGGACGCTCGCTTCACCCACTGGGTTAGTCTATCTCTTATAATGTCCATGTGCAGAGTTTATATGCTTCAGCCTTGGATTGTACAGAAACAGAACATTTTGTAAAGTAAGTTGTTAATTGTTACAACAAAGCTACTATAAAAGCATTATTCTTCTATTAAGCTCCGGTCATTGATTTTATGTAACAAGTTGAATAAAAATGTGCATTTTACAAGCGATTAATTCGGCTACTTCGACGGGAAGATAGTATAGTAACTTTGTAATAAAATATTTTTTGAATTTCTGATTTAGTGTCTTATATCATTATCCTTAAGTTTATCACATCTGAAACAGGAACGTAGATGTTTAGACATAAAGACTAGATCTCTTAAGCTTAACCCAAGCTTCCAAAAAACGAAAATATTATCAGGAGATGTTAAAGAAGATAGTAAATAGCCCTTTTATGCCTCTGAATGACTCGAATAAGAGAATTTAAAAAATGTTCATAAAATGTCTTTCTTATATATTTTTGTTACGAATAAAATGATGTTCTTTATTTTTCCTATTTTATCTGAAGTTAAAAGATACGGGTCTGAGGTAATTTTGGTTTCGCGAATATTTTTAACAAATTCATTAATTCACTCATAAATTTTAATTCACTTGAAAATTTTATTTTGCATGTTTCTGTGAAATGTATAAGGGTTAATAACATATTAGGTTTTGTTAATTTATGTATCTGACATGAAAGGTAAATTTGCCTTAATCATTAGCTTACCAATAATTCATTTCATAAAAACGTTTGTGCATTACGCGGAATTAGAAACGAATCGCATATTTCAGTTGGAAGAACAGCATATTAGAAAGGAATAGCATATTTTAGTTTCAACCCTAAATTTGGAATAATGTGTTAAAATTTCAAGTAGGAATATACACTCATGTCCATAAATTAAGGATAATGCAAAACCAGGCAAAGGAAGAGTTAGAAGCAAACCAAATATGACTTATTTGTAAAGCTTATTTATTAAACAAAAGGTAAAGAGCAAAAAAAGATGCTATATGTTTAATATTATTAAAAAAATTAGCAATTTTTTCTCTCTGGAGAAAATTACCAAAAAAACCTATTTACAAAAAAACAATATTACATGGTTGGTACTATAATTGTTAATGCATTGTATGTCTCCCAGATGATGCAATACAACGCCTAGGCATGCTGAGTGTCAAATTATAGATCTGATCTTGGGGGATATTACACCACTCAAATAGCAATGCTCTCCGAAGTTCCGGTAGACATGTAGGAGGAGGTTGACGGGCTGCAACTCGTCGGCCAAGCATATCCCACACGTGCTCTACTGGATTCAAGTCCGGTGAGAATGCTGGCCAGTCCATACGGGTGATATCCTCCGATTGAAGGCATTCGCTTACGATGTTTGCACGGTGAGGACGGGCGTTGTCATCCATAAACACAAATTGTGCGCCCATGGCGCCTCGAAACAAACGTACATGTTGTTCCAGAATGGCGTCCCGATAGATTTGGCTTGTCATAGTTCCAATTTGAACATGCAGGTCAGTTCTGGAACCCAGAATAATTCCACCCCAAACGAGCACTCCTGCACCACCGTAACGGTGTCGTTCAGTGATATTTTCTTGGTGGTAACGGGTACCTGGAGCTCTCCATATGAAAGTCCGGCGAGAATCAGCCTGCAAGCTAAACCTGGACTCGTTGGGAAACATCACACAAGCAAACTGTTGCGGTGTCCACAAGGGTAACCGCAGGCGACAGTGAGTTGCAGTAAGTGGAACGCATCTGACAGGTCTACGAGCATATAGACCAATCTGCCCTAAGCGTCTATACACGGTCTGCCTTGAAATTATCGTACCAGTGGCTGAAGAGAGCTGACGAGACAGGTGTGAGGCTGTGCTCCGCCTGTTTCTTTTGGCAGTAACTGCCAAATACCGGTCCTCATTCGGCGTTGTAACTCTGGGGCGACCTGTGCTGTAACGTCTACTCACATTACCATCATCTTGGAATTGTTGCCAAAGCCTGGAGATTACACTCTGGGCAATTCCAAGTTCGTCTGATACTTCCAGTTGGGTACGCCCACATTCCAGACGGCCAATAATTCTACCACGTAAAAAATCATCCAAATGCGTCCTTTGTGTCATAACTATTCGGTTATTGCACTGAAATGCTTATAAAGCGCCTGCGAACAATTTTACTTCTTTGCCTGTATTCCTTATATATCACTCTCTTACACTCTCGTGATTGTGACGTACTATCGGTGTCACCTGGTTACTTCCTGAAATTTGCATATGATTCTTGAAGATGTGTGTAGTGATTTTACAGGTGATATATTTATTTTAGAGTTCGATTTCCGCGTGGACATGAGTGTATTTTCAAGGATGTCAAGCACTTTTAGGTTTTCTTAGGATGCAAAGTTTCAAGTTTAACTCACTAGTTTTTTAAAAAATCTGAAATCCTTTGATCCTCTTTACAGCTTTGTCATATAAAGCAATCATATACTTAAGGAACATAAGTTTATGAAAACAGAGACCCAGTTAAGTAATAATACAAATTTAGTTAATAAATGTAGTTAAAATACAGGTCTCTATGAGTAGATCTAAAACGTTGTGCTATTTAGAGAGTTACGAAGGTGATGCGGACTGTGACATATAGTAATGCAAGAAGATACCAGAAACGTATCCGTTTGGGTGCTATGTGGAGTTTCTATGATATGACATGCTTGGCGTTTGAGCTCACTTTAATGGGTTAAATAGTCAACGAGTAGAATTGACAGCTTCTGTGAGTTTTATTTACTTGCGTCAGCGTCAAGTTGATGAGAAGTTTAACAGCCGTCACTTCCTCCCCTCCCTCCAAAAAATTCAATACATATTAATACGTGCCATTGGATTTATCTTGTTGACTTAATGTAAGTTGGGTTAGTCTCTTCAACATGCAGACAAATTAATTTACAATTTGATTTCCCGTTATGTCTACGAAAGTGTAGATGGTAATCAGTTCTTTAGTTTTGGGATTACTTTCTTTTTTATTTTTCCCATAAGTAATTTCTAGTAAGACTGTAGAGATATTAGGTAATTTCGATGCTGGAGAAGTGAGAAATGAGCAATGCCCTCCTCGGGACTCGAACCACGGACCTCTCGAATACGCGTCGAGTGTGCTTGACCATTGCTAAGCTGTTTGACCTTAGCTAGGCTGTTTGTAGTATTTGTAGACTTCAGCAGTTTTAATTTAAATTGTAAATTAATTTTTCTTTTATTGATATCACGCAAGATACGGAGTACGAATTTACAAGCACAAGCCATGAGTTTGTTCAGTTTAAAGCTTTTAATACAAGGTTTAAACAAAACTCACTGACGAAGCGATAACTCGCTTACCTCTCTTAGTAGGGTTTAAGGATTTTAGTCAATTTAGAATGAGTAACCTTACACAGTTACACGTCTTAATTTCGTACGATTATGTTACATTTCTTGATTACTTGTTAGTAAAATACATTGTACACGTACTCTGCAAATCTTATTATGGCACTGCTTTTATAAATGTTTATTTACGTTTTCATTTAACTTATACCTAATACATGTATTAGGTAAGGATTAAAGTATTCGTCAAGGATAAGTACATTTGATTACGCACGCATATACTATTTAAAGGCACTTATTAAGTTGTCTGTTGAATTGCTTTGCTTCTAAGCCAGTTCAGTAAAATGATCAAAATCTAAGTCCGAGTTGGAACACGATCATCGATGCGGATGGTGCTGATTATTCACAGTGATAAACTTCTGCTTATTTACAAAAGATATGCTTATAGTATACTTTTCTAAAATAACTAAAATTATCCAAGCAAACCATGATATGTAGTCCTTGCTGTTCTGTGCATGTGATTGAATTATTCCTTATAAACCCTCTGCGGTTTCATACACTGGCTTAGTATTAAAGTATGATAGTAGCGGCTCTGGAGGCAAAATTATATAAACTCAGTTTCTACTGCCAGAAAGTTCAGCCTATGTGGCTTCGGCTATCTGACGTATGGACATGATTATGGTGAAGTGCGGTTGGACACCCATTGTTTAATCATTGGATATCGGGTATTGTCCAGCCGCACTAATTATCCAGATAACTATACTTTACAGAGCTCACAAGGGATTTCGTCAGGGGCTGTTCGCAGTGCGTTGTATTTGTGCGTTCGACATCGCGAGCTCTGCCTCTTTTGGTGGGACTAGATCTCTCTACCGCCTGGCCAGGTGTTTGTCAGACCTGGAAAGAAACAATTACATTTTTTGCTTTGATGCTTTCAAAATTACATGCACTTACATACCATTATATATTATGGAGGCAGCTCGCACTTACATGCTAAGGAGGGCAGCTCCAGTCCGTATGGTTTATTGGGAGGAAGGAACCTGGGTTCGACGCATTCTGGCTTAAAAAGGGCTATCTGGCCTATTTTGAAACTGCTTGGGAAGAGGCTTGTTTGTAGACATTTATTTATTCATTAAGTTGAGGAGTAAATAGGGAAAGTTCTTGTGCAGGATCCTGATGAGCTATTGTTGATCCCAATCGGACCGGGTGTTTTTTTTCTAGTAGGATTTTGATTATTTTTTAAATTTTAAAGGAAGAGAATTGAATGTTTTTGCTTGTTTCTAGGGGATGGCTATTGTTTTTCTCATACTATGAAGGAATGATTCTTCGTCTGGGGAATTATGGAGGAATTACAGCATCCATTATTTTCTTGATGATTTTTTGGGCTGTTGGCATCTTCCTGTTCTCGGTTTTGTTGATGGGGCTTGGAATAATAATTTGACACGGATGGAGAACTTTGTTGGTATATATTTTGTACACTGGTCCGTAAAGGTTTCTGCTGTTAATGATGTACTTCCTCCAGCAGTTTAAGTTGGATTTATGAATCTTTATTTTATGCATAGCTCTTTATTTTGCACACAATTCGGGGGTTCTCATTCTATCTTCCTCAGTTCTCGCATTTTTCATCTTTTTTAACGGCCTAGTCTTGTTTCTCTCACACCTGAGTGCGGTGGTCCACCATTAATACATTTTATGTCACTTGAGCTTTTAATGTTGAAGGAGCTTTCACAATATTTTTGGATTGTGTTTCGTAATTTTGTAGCGATGTTATGTATGCACGCTTTGTTTTCGAATCAATTTATTTCATTGCCAATTTTCTTGATATCATTTGTAATAGACCTTGATAAATTTTCGTGCTCTTGATTGGATGATCTGAGACTTCTGGTATTCTTCGTTTTGATCTGAGAAGAGATTTCAAATGAAATAAGTCTATGATCTGAGACATCCGTTTCGATATAGACTGCCCAGTTCTGGATATATTGCTCTATTGGTTAGTTTGTGAGAGTTATATCCGGCCATTTGGATCCATTGATGGTTTTATGTGTCGGTTCTTACGGATTATTGTTAAACAGAGTTAGGTTCTCACTGTTAATTAAATTTTGCACCTCTTCGCATCTTGCATTTAAGCGTAGGTAACCTGATATAGAGTTGTGCGCACTGAAATCTCCCTCGATTACATATGGAGATTTCATGAGTCTTTATAGGATGTTTGAGACGATGTTCAAGTTATCCGTTATTTCTTCAGTTGGTGAGGAATAGAAAGATGTAAATAGTATTTATTCGTAATTGTGTTTGTACATTGTAAAAGCTTTTTTAAGAATTCAAATCTGGTCAAGTGTTTCAACAGACTAGAATATGAATATTATTCATAAAACAACAACGAAAAAAATCTGGGGGTCTTGCCAATTTTTGCGAATTCATACAAAGAACTAACAGAAAAGAAAAATTATCTAAAATTAACTAATTAATTTAACTAACAGAAAAGAAAAATTAAACTAAAAGATTATTGTATTTAGTTTCAACGGATTATTGCCATCCATTAATGAAAAAATATTTTTTTTTAAAATATCATTATTCTAAAATCCAGAGTAATTTTCTTAACATCTGAGGGAAATGTTAGCTGAATTTATGCGTGTTAAAGCAAAATAGAGCTATCTGATGGAAATTCTTCAAGTGATTTAATACTTCTGTTTTAAAATAACTACCGAAAAAGATTGAAAAAAATTATGTAAAAGACTAAAGTCGCTGGTGTACAGTTCCTTTATTCTATCAAATGGCAAATATTAAGTTAAAAATTTTATAAATTCTGTTATTGACGACGATGTTAGCAGCCAGATGTAGCATCGAGTAAAGTTTATGCACATAAATACATTTTAGGAAGTGCCCTTTGTTATAATTTAGAAACTTTCGAGCTGCTTGAAACTATCTGCACCCAAACTGACGTTCTGTATGTTTAACTGCTCGTCTAGAATGACAGAATCGTCTGTGAATGGAATGCGATGAATAGGGCGATAATAACAAAAATCAATGCAACTCACCACATCTTAGAAAATCCTTTTATTCCGCTGGACTATTTGGACCACAAGGTATTAAAGCTAAAGATTTTTCGAATATATTTCTTGATAATGCATTATTTCACAGCAGAATGAATATACACTGAAGCAGATTAATGTAATTATTTTAGCATTTTCATTAACAAAATTTGACAATGAGAAATTTTCGTACTTATTTATTTATATTTAAAACGTGCCATGCCCATATTTATAGTTGAGAGTTTAAGTATTCTATTCATATTCTTGCGAGAGATATATTCTCATTAGGATATGCTTTAAGCCGTTTTAATATAAATGTTTCACCTTTTATTATGAATAAAATAATAAATGGTACCAATCTTGATAAATTCATATTCATTGTAGCTAATTTACGGTTTTAGGCAGTTTAATACATTTATAGTATTAATAGCTTTAATTCTACGTATCTTGGTAAATGTCCGTACATGCATCTTGTATGCAAAGCACGTGCACATCCTTTTCCCTTTGAACATATAGTCCCTGACTGCACACATTTGTTCCTATTAAAATGGACAGGTGATATCGAATAAAAGATACTGCAGCTAAAAATTCGGGAAAGTGTGAAATGTAATTTCACAACAAAAAGAAACATATGAATTAATGACAAAGTTGGACTTTGCCATCTAATTATTATGAATCAACGTGAAGAAATGCACGAATGCGCAGCAAGTGCCAGTTATCCATCATCGGATGTAAACAGATTGCAAAATGCGTTGCTTTGCCCAAAGCATGATATTAGTCGAATATGTGCTATGTTTTCTGATGTTTATTTTATATGTAATACTTAGCATTATTCATATATATCTGTATTTACTTGTGAGCATTATTTCTCTGCATCGTTTATTACTATAACTAAAGCATCGCACTTCTTACATATAAGTGGGTATAACAGTATAATAGTCATAAGAAACATTATACCACATTGTATTCAAATTAAAATATCAGTTACCGTAGAATTATTTATCTATCATGCCACATATCTTTAATTAGCTAGAATTATCACATAACCGTATGTACATCTCTCTGTGTCACTGCATACATCCTATTATAATCTCAATTTCTTTGTTCATGTATTACCTCAAAACTATTACTAGCAATTTTATACGAATTTGTATATATGTAAACTGTCAATTATCATACTGTGTATCCAAACTGCACTCGCTGATGCAAAATTTTACTTATGCATATATACGTACAGGATGATTCGCTACCAGACCAACAAATTTGCAGGGTGTGTACGGGGTACAGAGACAACTCGGAATCGCATAGGAATGCAGGGTCACAAATGCCGTAGTTGCGAGATATGGTGCAAAGAAGCGGGATTTTCGATATGTTTTCCTTATTTTTTTAATAAAGTAAAAAGTAAAATATCTTGAGAACTTGGAAAATTTCTCATTTCATTTAAAGCTTTGGGTATTTTTCATCCATAGTTTATTTGAAACTACGGATATAAATAATATTTCAAACCTTACTTGATATGACAGAACTAATTAACTGAACATGAAGTAAAAAACTTGTTTATTTGCTAATCATAATCACACGCGTCTAAGATTTTTGTCACGCAATTTTCAGCTTTTGTTTATAGCAATAAATAAGGAAAGTCGCGAGTTTATCAATCGTGCCATAATGATATTGTTTTCTTTAAAAATCTAAGAAAATAATTGTACATTTTACTATTCCACTACTTAATATATGGGGAGGTTAAGGATAAATAAACAGTTGCTCTTAGAAATCTTTGTATTGAAAAATTATAAGAGCATTAAGGAAAAAAAATCGGATTTTGGTGGGTTGATTATGGTTTTATTAGTCTATATACCTTTAATTCTCTGTCTCTGTATACATAGAAAGAATTAAACAGAGACACTAGTCTAATGCCATTGGTGCTTACTTATTTTTTTAAATTTTATTTAATTTGATCATGGCAAAACACTCGAAGGTTATTTGTCTAAGGATAGGGATGTTTTCGTAGAGAAATTTCCGAGGGGAATTGGATCGTATACACGTTGCATGTGGGGAAAACAAAGAAAACGCCTACGCAGTGGGCTCGTTCGCGGGACTCCCTGGGCCGAATTACCAGCGTTCAGAGAATTTATTGCTCGACCGCTGATAGGCCAACGCTCTCGATGCGTTTCATGCAACAATGCGTTTTTGCATGTGTAGTCGGGAAATTGAAAATATTATTTCAAAATAATATTAGAGTTAAATGGAGGTAATGCATAGTTTTATTAAACATTTTCTATCAGTATTACTTTCAGTGTAGTTTCCTAATACAGAAACATAAAATTTTAAATATTTATATTTATAATTTGGTTTTTGATACATTGAATTAAGATTATTTCCCAGAATTCAACACATGCCTAAATTTTATTTTTCAGTATAATATGCAGTTATTTTTAAAGGATGTAAATGGTGAAAGTTTTGAAACATGAAAAGAAAAAAAAAATTATGTTTGCACTCAAAAAATGCTAATCATAACGAATTTTAAAATGAAATTGTGTAGAACTGATCATGATTAGGTTCATCTTCCTACGTTAGGTTTTAAGAATATTTATGTATTAATATACATGCTCAAAAATGGGAATATTAAAAATTATATCAAACATGCAATGAAGTAGAAGTAAGCCTTTCAACAGAAATTCAACTAATTTCAAAGAATACTTGGGATAATTTGATCACAATCTATCTAAATATTCAAGAATGTCTGGGCAACATGTTCGCTTCCTATAGGCTTATATTTATTTATTATTATGCATATGTAGAACTGCTATTTTTTATATTTTTATATCAATAGAATGTTTGCCCCACCTAGGGTTTGAAACAAAAAAAATTAAAATTTTTATTTCCGTAAAATAAAATACAGAACAGACGCGTAAAACCCTTTTTATTCACCAAAATGCACCATATTTCTACTTAAAGAAGCAAAATTAAGTTTTATTCATATGACTGGCTAGCTCAGTTAGAAATAAATATATAATCTTTTTTTTTCTTCTTTCCTCTAAGACACTAAAATTCAACAAGGAAACCTTTTTTTTTACAAAACAAAACGCATAATTTATACATTTTCAACTAAAAATAGTTTAAACTATTTGGATATTGCAGAGCGTAGGGCATCTATTTATTGCAAACATATAAGGGCTGCCAGCGTAAAGGTAAACTGACTTTGCACAGAACACCTATGATGCAGTCAGCTTGTTCACCTATATGCGAACCTATTAAATCAAGCTATCAGTTATTCAGCAAGTGTTTTATCATTTGGCTATTAGCAAGGTTCAAGTAGACAAACCAATTCAAAAATTTTATTCCCATACAGTACTAAACTCGATACCTGCAATAATACTATATTTCTTGTGTTCTGTAGTTAGCTAATTTTAATGCAATTATCAGGTAATATTGATATTGAAAAATTTAAATGTAAATTACTCTTCCGAATTTTCTTTCGTATCGTTCTAAATTTTACAGTATGAGCCCAGTAAATGAACCGAAATATATATAATAGTTATATATGTCCAGGGGGTTCTGACTAGTGGCCAGCGGAAAAGAAGTCTTTTTCATCAAAAGTACCGTATATAATGCGTGTAATGACCATGCACATTGCCTTTGATTCTTATCGTCCTTCCACTAATTTTCGACCCATATCCTGTTCTTTTTTCATTTCGTTTTATATTATCGCTTCTTTTCAACCTGCACCCTATTTGAAAATACTTGATCTGTTTTCAGAAATAGAGGCCAAACATTTCTCAGTATCGTAGGAGAAAGGCATTCAGCAGAATGTAAGAATGCAAGTCTGTGATTAAAATTCTTTAGAAAAAATCTGCAAAATGCTTCAGTTTGTAAGGTTTTAGTTAAACTAACAAAGTTTTATTTTAATTTGAATCTGTCTATCTCTTCTCACTTCAACTTCCCGTTAGAATAAGCGCGCGTTTCAGCTTTATGCTAATTTGAAGTGGAGCCAAGTAGTATTTAAAAAATTCAGTGTGAGAGAGCTTTTAGTCTCAGACCACGGTTACTCTATTCAACGTTCGCCTAACTAGCTAGCATAAGCTTTTACGTGATTGCTTATTGAAGTAATTCCAAGTGCGTCAGTATTAGTTAAATCTTGCTACGCACCATTTAGTTTAGAGGCCAACCTCGCGTTATAGCTCTGTGAGCAACGACTATTTAATTTCTAATTAGTTTTAGTTTTAAATTATTTGATTGTTCATTTTAGACGCAAGTGCGGTCTCTACTTTCTGTATCCCTCCCGAGTTGGGAAGTGGTTGTAAATAATTGTGATTTAATAAAAGAGGATTTTAAATCCCCTTAAAGTGCAGTTCTTCTACCACTTAATCACAATATTCTACCACAGAACATAGCTGCATTCAGTTCCCTGTTCCAGATCAGGATTTAAGGAGTTCACGAAGATGTTTGCCAAGAATATGCACCGAACACTAAGTCCTGACAAGTTTTATGATAAATATGTGCATAATATATACGAAATTTAAGAGCGGGTTTTATAATTATATATATATATATATATTTACAAATCAGTTTATCAATGTCGTAGTTTTTTTAGCCCAAAGGGGCGCTAGGACAGAAGGGCTGCCAGTCTCAAAAAGCCATTTTGTAGCATTTTATTGTAAACGGAAGTGTAATTTTTAAATTATTGACACTAAATATTATCGTCCTGTATTATATTTAAAGAAATTAAGTATTGAAGAATCTGCATGAATTTCTCGCATTGTGAAAAAACAACAGCATCTAAAGGCATCAAATTCCGAATAACGTAATCCTCCAACCCAGCATGCTCACCTGGAAACCCAAATTTTTAATTTCAAATTTATTTTAATTTCTCTGTCACAGTTTGTAAATCTTTAACGGAATTTTGATTAGAAACTTCACCAATTTCAAAAGCAATGACAATACTGTAAGGAATAAAACATTTTTATCTCCAGCGTGCGAGACTGTCTGTCGGAATTTTATTTCAATGTTTTCAATTTTCTAATTCCTTTTTAAAGCCCAAATGGGCGTTAGCACAGAAGAGCTATTAGTTTCGAAACGGCATTTTGCATCGAATCCCTTTAAATGCCCGAATCTCTTTTCCGAATAGTTGCCGCCAATATTATCGCCCTGTATTAAAGAAATTAAATAATGAGAATTTACATGAACGTATGTATGTTTTTCTCATTGTGAAAAAACAACTCTACCTTGAGTCATCAAATTTTGGATAACATAATCCTCCATCCGAACATGGTCACTTGGAAGCCCGAATCTAGGAATCTAGAATTTGTTTTTATTGTCTATTTGATATTCTGTAAAATTTTAACGAACTTTCGATTAAAAACTCAGCAGTTTCAAAGCGAGCAGTGGCAACACTGTAAGGAATAAAACATTTTTGTCTCCAGTGTGTGTCTCCACAGTGTGTATCGGATATTCTAAAGCTATGCTGTGTCTAAGTATTTTTAGCCCAAAGTGACGTTAGGCCAAATGCTCCCGAAACATGAATGCGTCTGTAAATAAAAAATATCGCCCGTTTGGACCTAATATTTATTTTTTCATTTTTTTTATTTATTTGTTTGTGTAGTGACCAAAGTTTCAAACAAATGGTTTACGCTTACATTATTTTCTTATTTTTTATAAAACGTTTTAGAAAAATATTTAAAATAAATGGATCTTGTACCAAGGTAAAGAAAGTGCATAACTATCAAAAGAAAAACTAAAGCAAGGAGTATAAAAGGTTTTCCCGGATCGTGTTTTTAAAATAATTTAACTAGCTTATTATAAGATAAATGCTGTTTTTTTGCAATGATAATAATAAAAAAATAAAGGGAATAGAGGTGCCTGCAGATTTCTTTATGTAGAGTAATATATTCATATTAAAATAAATTTCCTAATCCTGAATTTTAATAAAACAGAATTATATTTGCATGAGTTTCGCATGTTTCATAAAAGCATGTGCATATTTGTATCCTATAAAATAATGTGTTAATATTCTACAGGATATTTGACTGGGCTCCAGACACTGTTATTTCATAAAATAACAAGCAAATATTTATATTTTATACAACAATGCCTTTAAAGAATACGTTGATTCAACAAATGCAAATGATATATATACATTCTCTTTCTCGAGCTTTTATAGAAGGAGTGTTATATAAACCATTTAGTAGCAATGGAATTTTTTTCTCTTTTATCCCTTTCAGCTGATATTATGATGATGTATTATAATGTTGTGCTGCCGTTTCCCATTTTCTTATACAACTGAATGAATTTTAAAATACTTATTCCTCTTCATGAATTTATTTCATGGCTCTAAAATTATTTTCGATTATATTTTCGCGAAATAATTAGTAATAAAAATTTTATCTCAAATGATTTTGCCATTTCTACTTTAGAAGGATACCTATTTATCCAGGAAAATCTTAGAAAACGTACAAGCAGCTATGATTTTAGTCTAAGAAATAATTGAATAAAATTAGGTTTTCAGTTATGAAATATTTCTTCTACTAATATATGAGAGACATATGCGAAATTTAATTGTCTATAAAGCGATTGTGCACAAAAATGTGCCAATGTTGTTCTTTACCTTGCTAAAGAAAATTTAGAGGAATAAGGCGGTTTGAAACACTTATAAAAGAAGCTTAAACTATTGAAAACTGCATTTAAAAACTTAAAAAATGTAATTTCTGTGTAGTTAGTGCTTGAAAGTAATATTTGAAATCTGTCCTGAAAAATTTCGATTAAAAATATATATCAATTAATTCGCGTCAGACGAGTATGGATTTCTTATTCTAATAGCACATTGAAAAACATATTATTCATTGACATATTTATTTCTTTTGGAGAACGAAAAGAAATTTGCTTCATAGATTTGTAGTAAAATGACTCAAAAATTGTCGTTGTGCGGAAGGCTATTTTATTTTTATTTATTTATTAGTCCAAAGGGGCAATTTGCTCAGAAAGACTTTCAATTTCCTTTTGGCATTTTGCGTCGATTCACTAAACAATTTTCAAATTGTTGCCACCAAACATTATCCCCCTGTATTATATTTAAAGAAATTAAATAATGAAGAATCTGCATAAATGTAAATATGTTTCTCTCAATGTGATAAAACAACGGTACCTAGTGCCATCCAATTTTGAATAAAGTACGTCTCCACCCGAATATGGGCATCTGGAAGCCCAATTTGGAATTCGTTTTAATATCTGTTTCATATTTTGTAAAACTTTAACGAATTTTTGATTAACAAACTAAAGGATTTCCAAGCGAGCAATGACAACGTTGTACAGAAAAAACATTTTTATCTCTAGCGCGTGAGACTGTGTATCGGAAATTCTAAAGATATGCTCATTTTAAAATTATTTTGCGATATTGCTCTTGAACTGAATTTTAGGGTTTAAGTGCGAAAAACATGATATTTAATAAATAAAGGTAACACGCCCCTTTGGACGTAATTTAAAATCTGAAACGTTTCATATTTTTTCTTTGTTATTTATTTTTTTGAAATTGAAGCCATAGTTCTGTCCTAAAAGGTGAAACAATTGTTTAGTTATTGAATTTTTTTCGAAGCATGTGTACATTACAACTATCATGAATCTGCTACCTAAATGCATTTTATTTAATAATAAAAACACGTCGGTCCGTCGTACCCTCCTGCATCCAACGCTCACATATCCGCATTACAGTTGTTTGGTTTCGTCTAACAGAACTACCGATTTCCCTGAAAGATAATCCCCACTCTCGGTAGGCCACTATCCTTCCTCTGTCGAACTCGGATACTTGATCAAACGATGATCGCTGTTTACTAGGAATATTTGATTTTTTTTTGGAAAAAACCACAAGAAAAACACAATTGCCGAACTTGAAATCGTCGAAAACCTCCAAGCCTCAAATAGCGCTTTGAAGTGGCGCCGCAGGCGCACGTGATGTGCGTCTGCGCTAAAATTCTAATCATTTGCATATCTCACATCCGCTAAAATTTCGTGTTATTTGCATGCTTCCTTCAGGGTGTTGCATTTACGGTGGCCAGTAGTGTATTTAAAAATAAATAGTTTTAAAATTTTATATAATTTATATATTTTAAATTTTATATAATAAATCATAAAAAATGTTCGAATTGTATTTGGATTAAACCTAAATTTCGAATTTTGGAAAAAGGAATCAAGTAAGTTTAAGAAAAAAGAGATATTAATAAGTATATATCAAATTCAATTAACATTGATGAGCTAAAAGTTTGAGAGCTAAGTTTTTAAAAACTACTTGTGAGATTTTTACAAGACTTGGTATTTTGGCATAATTCGAATCGAAATATGGAAAAAACCTGGCATGTCATTTCAGAAAAGGTCCGATGTTTTGTCAAAATACCTATGTTAGAATGATTTGCTATACATAAATCTAATATATATCCTAAGTCGCGCTTTGGAGACATGCAAAACGCAAGTTGAATTTCGTTAATCGGCCCGGTAGAACGGGAGATATAGAACTGTCCCATTTCTTTTTTTTTGCGCAGTGTACATAGGATGGCTGACTACTGTCGGAGTATCAAGCAAGAATGGCCATAGATTAAGCACTCCAGAAAAAACATAAGGGAAATTTTTGCTTCAATAATTTATATTTACTCTTTGGCAAAAAAGGTTTACTATTTGTATAAATAAAATATAACTTGCAGTAATATATAGCCTTTGTATGAATAAATTTACTCTTTGTGAACAGTATATTTGGTAAGTTTGCTTTAGTTATCTTTATATGCATATTTTATATGACTGTTGAAACAAAGAGAGGGTATCTTGTAGCTTAAAAAGTTGACATGATAGGCAAAAACTGAGGTTACGTTTGGATTTAGAAGTGAGAAGTTAATCAATAATAACAAGTGACACATCTAAGACAACGAAAATGTTGTTAAGTTTATTGAAAATGTGGCTAGTTACTTGGAAAAAGCAAATTCTTGTAATCCATTGCTTTGATTAATTCTTTTAACTGGAAAACTACCTATCAATCATTCATAGTACTAAGAACTGTAAAGTAAGAAGCCACATGTTTATTTAATTTTCGCCTTTAAACGTTGAAATAACTGACACATGAACATTGAAAACAAAGACGACAGCAGAAAATTGATTTAATTTGCACTCAACCCCTAGATCTTCTTAAAAGTTGCAGAAGTCTAGCAATAACCCTTTACTCCCGAGGAATTATTTAATCTTCTTTTGATTTCTTTTAAAGTAAAATAACTAAAATAAAATTCGTCTTAGAAATTCTTCTAGATTTCAAAACTCTTATAAAAAACTTTGAAATCTGGACTCTTTAAATATCTTTAGCTGTATGATTTTATTATTAAATCATAAGGGAGAATTTTAACTTATAATCATGGCTGATTCCAAGGAAGTTTTAATTTTCAATAAAAGACGCACAGAAGCTATCACACTGACGAAATTAGAAATGCGTTTGAATAGTTAATGTACCAGCACCAGTGATGAATACTATGTTTGATTTCAGCAAATGTCAGATTTAAGATAATTAAGCTGTTGCTTTCAGAGTTTAATTACAATGACTGCACTCTGGATAAACTTGATTATTAATATTATTTTGCATAACACACAGCTGCATTTAGTTACTATCTGTTACAGACAATTACAAGTTTGGAAGTTTATTCATAATAATACGCAATTACTATCACACATAATGAAAATTTTGAAGCTTTCTTCCACCAGTAATTAATTAAAAATTTAATAAATGAATTATGGCCATTTATTTTTGCAGCATTACTATTCACTAAGGGACTTTGCTTTACTTCTCCTGCACTGAAAATTAATATGTAATTTTTCTGCCTATTTTCATAGCAATTTACTTCATTTTAATCTTAAGTGCATTTCAAGCGCTTCATAACAGGAATTAAGAGGTTTATAGTGTAGTACTATGCATGAGAAAATGCTTAAAAAGAATGTACCAGAGCCTTGAATTAGAGTTCTTAGTAATTTAAAAGAAAAGTTGTGTAACTTGCTTTCTTCAGTGATGGACATAGTAAAATTGTATCGAAAATATTGCATGGTATAAGTAACCATATCAGGACTGAGTGTTCGGTGCATATTCTTGAAAAACATTTTCGTGACAGCTTAAAGTCCTGATCTGGAACAGGGAGCTGAATGCAGCTATGTTCTGTGGTAGAATACTGTAATTAAGTGGTAGAAGAACTGCACTTGAAATTGATTTAAAATCCTCTTTTATTAAGTCACTATTATTTACAACCACTTCCCAACTCGGGAGGGATACAGAAAATAGAGACCGCTCTTGGGTCTAAAAGGAACAATCAAATAATATTTAAACTAAAACGAATTAGAAATTAAGTAGTCGTTGCTCGCAGAGCTATAACGCGAGGTTGGCCTCTAAACTAAATGGTGCGTAGCAAGATTTAACTAATACTGACGCACTTGAAATTACTTCAATAAGCAACCACGTACAAGCGCTATGGCTTAGAATTTAAATGCTAGCTAGTCAGGAGAAAGTCCAATAGAGTGACCGTGGTCTGAGACTAAAAGCTTTCTCACACTGAGAGGTTTCTACTTCCGGTTTAAATACTCCTTGGCTCCACTTCAAATTAGCATAAAGCTAAAACGCGCGCTTCTTCTAACGGGAAGTTGAAAATGAAAAGGGATAGAAAAGTAAAAATTAGAATAAAACTTTGTTAGTTTAACTAAACCTTACAACCAATCCCTTATTGAAGTAAGTTGCTCCAGCATGGACAGTAATATTTTGATAGGCTAGAAAAAGACATGATAAGTGCTCTTGAAAGGTAGCTGAAAGGTGAATTTTATTTCCTTAAACGCTCCTGCAGAGTAAGAATGTCTATTGTAGAATCATTAGGGTGTTTGAAGCAGGAGACGTGGAAAATGCTCAGTGCCCTCTCCGGGACTCGAACCTGAACCTCTCGAATACGCGTCGAGTGTGCTACCGTTTCACCATGGAGGCTTGCTGAAAAGAGCAGAAAATACTTTATATAGTGAATTAAATGTTCACTATTAGAGTAAGGAAACTTTATAGGTAAATAGCAAGTCAATTAAGCATTCAAACGAAATAATTAATACAGATAAACAAAAAAAATGTGTGTGATTGCAGTTTTATTCCATTTCGAAACAGCTTATGAAATCGGTGCTTCTGTTGGAAGTATTATTTTAATGAAACCCATTATCTATCATTTATGTTAATTAATTCATTATCTTATTTTAACTGTACTGAAATTTCGTGAGCTCTAATCAGATAGAAGTACATAAGAACAGAGTTCTTGAAAGTTCGTGAGAGAGCTTTGGCAGCTACGTTGGTAGTCGTGATATTACCTCGCCCTTCTCTGTGAGTTGTTTTAAACCGGCGTTAGCGTTCGGTTTATCTAGTTTGTTCGCTCAGTTGCATTAGTTTGAACCAGCAAGTCATAAGTTTTTGCTTTATGGGTTTACAGCGTTAAATTACTTTTAATTTACATTTTATTTCAGTTTAACTCTCGCAAGCTGTAAAATTTATTCTGTAAGCACAAGCCGTGTATTTATTAAGTTTAAAATTCTTAATAAAATGTAGTTAAAACGTTCTTTGTGTTGTAGTTCTTTAATGGACGAGTCTACAAGCCTTCCTAGGAACCGAGAGTAAGCTAGATAAGTGAGATGTACAATAAACGGTTGCAACTTTATCAGAACCTTTAATAAAGCTGGACTCAGCTCCAATGCAGCTGCATTCACTGAAAACTGCTTGCTTATTTATTATAATTATTATCTCAACATTATTCACTTGTTTATTACATTCGCTACTCTTTATTGATTAAAAACAAAAAGCTGCAAACTTTGAAAAGAAAATATTACGCAGAATTGTTATACAAATATGCTCACAAACAATAAGCTGACCATGTACAAATGGAGTTGTATCCACAACAAAACATTTAATCACCAAAAGAAGCAACTTTTGTTTTGTAACTGCTCATTAAATGTGTTCTGAAAAGTCTTGAATGCAGTCTGCAGTAGACACGAAAATGTGATTTTTAAGTCAGTGTATTCTTTCTTACATATCTCGACGAATTTTGAACAGAAAGAAATAGCGTTTTCAGTTTTTAATTAGAAAGCTAAGTAGTATTGTAACAACCTGAACTTTTCTTGTAGGAGGATTAAATATAAAGTTAAAAGGTTTTTGCAGAACATTTTTACCTTCGTTGTCCATATGAATTTCCTAAACTATGCATTTTATTTTAAGAACCTTGTAACTAAATATATTTGCGTAGGATCTTTATTTAAAACAACAAAACCTGCATTCTTCTTCGAACACACAGATATCTTTTGAACTTTTTTCTTTAGATTATACTGATCCTACTTCCAAGAATTTCGCTTCAGCTCTTAAAAATAATAAAAAGTATACGCATTACAAATATACGCATAAGATATTTTTACCCACATATTAAATTTAAATAGATTGAACTATTTTATATATTATGATGAAGCCTGTATTAAGTGGAAAACATACAGTGTAAGAAGTAGAATGAATAGGTTTCTCCAATTATGTCAAATACTTCTGTTTGAATTTTTCCCGGCGAAAGTAAATTTACGGGAACTCAGCAGTACTGTGTGAGTTCCTTTCCGATGATCTTGAAGATGAAAGTGGTAAGTTATTAAGCCGCTAAGGGATAAACACGTTGGTGAAAAATAAAAATAATCTATTTTATTATGGAGTTTTGCTATTTCCATAAGTGTGTAGAGGAACTGAATGTCTAACTTCAAAAGAAAAAAATTATAATTAAATTCTCAGGAATACTTATTATAAGATGAGTTTAAAAATTCTAGATTTAAATTAAGCTACAAAAATTGCAGTTTGGAAATTAATTGTATAGTTTCATTACGAGAGTTTAAGCAAAATGTTAGGACATTCAATAACTCAGATCCTTTATATTCTCATGCCTTAAGATTAATATATTCCATTTAGAGACATTACAACCTAGTTAATAAATAACGTATTATTACATAAAAACAGAGAATTGGAATAAAATTAAATTCTCAAGTAGTATTAAGCATTGTGATAAATAATCACCACGAAGGAAAGATTTTAATCAGCATAAACACAAATTCTGTGCTAATACTCTAAGTTTGTTAAAATGTTTATACTGTTTACCCGACTTATACAGTGTGCCTTATAATATCTTAACTCCAATGTACGTAACTCCATTGTACCCAGTGTATGACTTATATGTATGACGTTCTATAATGTAAGGAAATTCAATGATCATAAAATTGTAGCGAAAGGTTATGTAATTTGGGTTATGTAATTTGGTCAATCAAAAGTGTTTTCTAATATTTTGGGTATGAAATATTGGTCACAGTATGCATAAATAATCTATGCGTGTGCTTAGACATGTGTATATGAAAGCACAAATTATGACTTCATTTAAACTTATGAAATTTAGATACGTAAATCTGTTTTTGTACTAATTTAGAAAAAACGTATGTTTGAAGTAAAAGCTTTTGAAAATTAATAATACTACCAGTAAATTGTTTCAGCTACCTAATAAAAAAAATACGCAGATTAATCAGCATAATTTGAATTCAGTCACTTATGTGATATTATGCAGCGATTCACTACAGTCACTAAAGTGATTTTAAGTGGTCTACCAGTTGTAAAACTATACTATATCTGTCAGAAATAATTTAGAAAAAAATGTAACAAAATTTCTGTGCTATTGTTTCGTAAATTATTTGATCGAAATTAATTTCTTGCTATTTTACTAGTATGGAAATGGCAACACCTGTCTATTCTAAAAATGAAATAAAATCAAATTTCTAGGTTTAGACTTACTGAGTTTATTCAACAAGCACAGAAAGAATTTTAAAAAATGCGCAAAAGTATAATGAATAGTACATTGGGTATAGGAAGAGTAGATTTCACTTAAATCTAGCCATAGGTAGTTTCGAATTGATCTTAATGAGGAATAATTAGTGACTTTCCATCGGAATGCTTTTGCGAATTTGGATCATTTTATAACAAGCACTACTTTCTACTTCATTTTGAAATGAATAAAAATTTGTATGATTTATTTCAATAATTATAATAAAAAATAAAAAAGCATAACAAAATGTTCGTATTCTTGATCTCGAAAGGAGATTTATAAGTGCTTTTCTCAGATGTCGTAAATGTCATTTTGGCAGAATTAGAAAAGATAGTTTAAAGAAGCAGTTATCATAATAAGCCATTATGAGGAAAATAAGTCATGACACGTGTTCCCTCTTTCGTTATAGATGAGCAGTTCAAAAGCCACATTTTAATGTAAACGTACAAAACTCCTTTATGTAGAATATATATACCTATATTCTGATTTATCTCTATATAAGATAGCTTATTATTTTATCACTATGATGCACTAAACGCACAATAAGCATTTATTGGCAATCAATGTTGTCACTTTCTTCCACACTTGATGTCTGAACAAGATCTGTAACTCTGTCTAAGCATTATAGAGGTGAAAGATAATGGGGATAATGATTGGTAGCAGTGAAATTCTCGAGTTTTACTCCTCCGTTCCAGGTTTATTTCATTATAAATCTTTTTTTCTATTTGAAGGTTATAAGATATTTGACTATATTATAACAAAAGAATATCAAACCAAGCAATATTCTTGCCCAGAAGTCTAGCTTTACTTAGAAATTCACGATTCATTCCTCACTGACAGAATATAAAAAAACTGTAAATATCTATTGTATATAATACAGGCGTTATTATCACAAGGATTATTAATATGCAGTTTATGAGGAGCTAGTTAGCTTGGGCTGCTTTACAGACAGAGAGATATTGCGACATTTATTAAGACATTTATTTTAAGACATTTATTTTTATTGAAGCTTCTGAGCGTTCCTTTTCACGTCTTGCGTTTTTCACTAAAGGGAGATTCAATCCAAGCAACAAAACTTTGAAATCAATACCTGAAATCAAGAAGAATAAGTGCGTTTCTAATTTATTGGCATAGTTGTTTAAATACTACTGTACATCGTTCAGCAATTTGTTTTGAACATAAGTATAACTGACTTTTAGTAAATGTTTAAGCATGCTGACGATCGTTTTGGCCATTTAAATGCTAATATATGCCAAAAGTCTATTTTGCCAATTAAATGGTAAAGTTATAGAGTGTCGTTCTCTGAGGAAGTTAAAACTAACGACCTCTAAAGAGATGGTATGAGGAATTATCCTTAGGTCTTAAAACAACAGAAAAGTCAGAAGAAGTGTGTAAAGAAAACTTTATTCACTCCACTATAATCGCACAGATGGTCCCACTTGGGCTTACATAAAGCCAACACTTCTGGCTTAATTCAAACAGATAAAGTTGAACTTAAAACAAAATGAAATTAAATTAACATAACGATTCACAAAATAAATTAATGCGCAGGAATGACTGGTAGAAGCCGGCGAAAACAAGCCTAGCGGCTAGAAACACTCAACGCCACAGAATCAAATCGCTAGTAATTAAAAATAACAACGTGGCTTTCAAGCAGGCATAACACGCTCTGAAATCACCTTCAAAAATCTTCCCTTAAAATACCGCTTCTTTCTGCCTCAGTTGAATACACGGGATCTAACTCATTAGCATTCTGGCAGGAAAGCGTGGGTGAAAACGAGACTGAAATTTGCTGTAACTAAAAATAAACTATAAGTCAAACTAAGTAAATCTTCACAAAGTTTATTCAATATAATGTCAGTATAACAGCATTTACTTTCTTGACTTGCAGTCTCGAAGTAGGAATAAGATTTTTTTTTTCCATGCAGTGTTATAATAACAGGTACGGAAATGACTCGCGCACTTCTTTGCATCAGGGGGAGGGAAAGAATGCTCAGTTCAAGGAACAATAGATAGAATCCTCTGATTGTGATTGACTCTGAAGTGATTAATATACTGAAATTTCTGATTATTTTTATACTCTTTTTAGGTCAAAGAAATAAAAGGTTATAAAAATAAGCTAGGAAAGGAAACGTTTCCATTTTATGCGTATTTAATGAAATCAATCCTTCTAAAAGCTATACCTTTTTAAAGTGTAAAAATATCTAAACGGAAAGCTAAAATGAATTCATTAATGTAGATTTCTCAAAGGTAGAGAGAACTTCTAAAGATCTAAAGCATCAAGCATGTATGCCAGTGATTAACTGGGGTGCTTTACCGCTTGAGTAACATTAAATTTAAAGAGATGCCTTTGATCTTCAACTTATTTAAAGTTTGTTTTCTTTTTTACACAATTTAATGGCAATAGGTCTATAAGGATATTTATATAATTTAAATATATTATACGATTAAATCACTGATGCACAGAAATGAAAGTAAATGAAAGTATGCAGATTAATGACGTAACTCCCGACTATTTATGTAGAAGTATTCAAATATATTGGATGCTCATTAAGAAGCAAGGTGAAGTAAATAAAGTTTAGCAGGATGAATGGACTAGAACTTATTTAGTTTTACATTTTATTCATGTAACAGATATTCTATAATCGATAAACTAGATGATGGCGTATTATAGCAAACAATATTTATTCCCACTCTTACAGCAGCGTATGAATTTAGAATGGTTTCACCAAAGTAATTTAAAATTAAGTGCATTAAAATAATAATCTTTTAAAACGGGATGCTTTACCTTTGGCTGTTTACACATTAACTCTTATTCAAAGACTGTAAAAACATAAATTTAAAGCTCATTAACTTAGAACAACAATTGCCTGATTAATACTGATTGGCCATACCAATTTCCTTAAGGATTTGAGTTAGTTATGCAGAAGGCAATTTTAATTGCACCGTTGGTACAGTTTCAGTATATCTAAATTTGTTTAAAGTGTTTTTCTACGAATTTGATTTACAGTTAATAATTTTTTTGATGATCTATGAAAGGATTATGAATTACATTAAAAGACTGAAATTCAAAGGTGTGAGGTGTGCATTGATATAAATAATAAAACTTCTGGGATTTGAAATGGAAGTGTTCTTTAGAAAAATGATCTTAGGTGATTTATAAGTATGTTGCTCATTTTCTGTATTTGAAAACTTCTTTAATGCTCTGTAACGTGCATTAAGCGGAACGCTTTATAATACAGCCCCATCATAAAGTTGCCGGTACCTTTATTATAACTAACATAATAAACAGTTGATCAGGATGAACGGACTAGAAATTATTTAGTTTTACATTTTCTTTATGTAACAGATATTCTATAATCGATAAACTAGACGATGGCGTCTAGTTTATTGTCAAGAAGTGTTGGCCAAGTCGAAAACATTTACAGAAAAGTCCCGGCATAAAGATTCCTGCACTCTTACAAAGGTAAGTTTTTACTTGAAGAGAGCAACTTTTACAAGATAAGCGAGTTCCTGTGTGCTGGACCTTCGCTGAGAAATTAAGATATTTTACTTTCTTTCCTGATTAATAAAGCAAGCAATAATTCTTTTTTGCATAGCAGTACCCCGGCATAAAGCTAGCTGCACAATTATAAAATTTGTTTTCTTCTAGCTCAATAATGATCTTCCTGACTTTGAAACTCGGGCACATTTGGGAAGATTTCTGTCTTGAAATACAGTGGCAAATTGTATAGATGTGCCGGCATCCTTTAATAGGGTGCAGCTATGACAGTGTTCCTTATTAAAAAATAAGAATTTATAAGAAACCTGGTAATCTTTCTTCAAAAATAATTTGATAAAAATAAAGAAATTTATATTACAGTGTTTTTAGATTTATCGTTTAATGGAATAAGTCATATCACAAATATATGTAAAGTAAAAATTCTGTTTTAAAGCTATTTAAAAAAATATGAGGTGGACATCACATGACTTATTTGCATGGCCTATTAAATTATACGCTTTTTTTTGCTGCATTTCATTTAAACTATATTCCCTCGAATTTTATTAGAGATATATTTCTCATGCAATTAATTCAGTTCTCACTTCGCGGCAAAGCAAAACACATAAAATTCAAAACAACTTTATTAAAAACTGTAAAATACAGAAAAATATAAAACACCAAATACAATTAAACAATTAAAAAACTATTTTTACAATTAAAATTAAAGTTTTTACGCAAAAACAAGCAGTTTGGCCAGTGGGCTAGAAGGCAAATTTTTTGGTGCACAAAACTGAAAGTTTACCTTTGGTCCCACTGGGAAAAAAGACATTGAAGGTACGGAAACTGACTTAATTCACTATTCTACTGAGTTTCAAATGGAAATATATAAGGTATTTCTACCGCCTTCTTGGCATCCCTTCGTGGTGTGGTGCTCAGCACGCTCGGCGCGTATTCAAGAAGTTCGTGGTTCGAATCCCGGTGAGGGCATTGCTCATTTTTCATGACCAAATAAAACCTAATATCCCTACAGTGGCGCCCGAACCTAAGGAGGTGGTAGACGATGATTCTTCACCACCAGGATTTGGCGATTGGGTCCCCTAGTCCACAGTCGCCTTTTAAAAGGAAGAGTACATACGGTATTTCTCTCGCCTTTTTGGTGAAGTGGTCATCACGGTCGGCGCGTATTCGAGAGCTCCGTGGTTCGAATCCCGGCGAGGGCATTGCTCATTCTTCACATCTCTTGCTTTCAAAAAATTCCTAATATCTCCACAAACAAATGGCAGTTCGTTAGGCTTAACTCACTTAAAATTTTAAATTTTTGATAATTCTACAATTGTTGCATGCAGATTAACAAAAGGCATAAAAACCTTAATCGGAACATAAAAGCCACATAATTCAATCAAACCACATAATTCAAAGCAAAAAAATGCATATTATACCAAAATATAAGAATTAAAAAACTAAGCTCACCAATCCAGATAACAGAGTGGGAATATAGTGTATTACATATTTACATACGATTGGCACAGCCGATTGCAACGAAAAGGGGAGGTACACAACTACATGTTATAGCAGCCGCATATACAAAATTGCAACGTTCTACAGCTACTCGATCTTGAGTTATGCGAGTTACAAACATATGTACGTACGGACGTCAAGAAAAATTCTCTTCTGAATCCATTTTGTAATTCATTTTTGGCCAAAACAGTCTCTTTTTCTGTACGTACGTACAGATGACACGCAAAAAAATCGTTCAAATTGTTTCGAGAGCGGTTGAAATGGATATTTATGTTCAAATATGATACCGGAAATTTTCGAGATTAGAATACTTCCTTTACTTCGTACAAGGAAGTGAAAAGAATGCTACATTTGCTTTGTTAATGAAAAATACCTTTGTAAGAAAATTTGGAAAAGTTTGAAATATGTAGGAAAATATATTAAATTATATGTTTAATAATTCAAATAAGGACAGCTTTTGCTACGAGTTTCGTAAGTATACATAGAGTATAACCGGAAATGTGGAATTATACATGGAGAAGATGGTTACGCTACCCTGATCCCTTCAGTAACCTTTAGGGATACGCGGTTGAGTAAGAGCGGTGGTGTGGCAGTCCACGAAATAATGCTTCTCGAAATCGTTGGTACTGTGAGCACTTTAACTGTTGTTTAAAGTTTATTTTGTAGAAGGGAGTATAACTGTGATTTAATTAAGCCTCACTTTCTTGAATATTTTCGTACTTTTCATTTAAGGTGATTTGATGAATTATTTTAGCTGCATTTTGCTACCTTTAGTTTTCAATCATTGCTGCTACTTTCGGGGTAATATTTACCCATTTATTGTTTAATTTTTCAACATTTCCTTTTTCCTCTGATAGACTATAAATTGTGTAATATTTTTAATAAAAGATATTTTATTAACATATTTTATATTTAGTGCTTTTAAAATTGTATAGAACTGTTTACTATTTTGTAGCAAAAATGGCTGTTTTACAAATAATGAGCTTGCAGCTGTATTGCTTTATTTTAATGCTGTAATGCCTTATTTTTAATAAATAAATTCTCTGTTTATATGAAAAATAAAAATAATCATGCCCCAAAATTATCCAGAAATCTACGGAAGTCTAAAGAATAGGTAGTAGCGTACTTTATTAAGAGGAAGAAGTTTATCTCTTTTAAGACTGCGAAAACAAGGTTTGGTCTTAATGCTGCTACGTGGTGACAGTTAACCCTATTTGTTGTTTTTTATCTAGAAAGTTACTTTTACTGTCATTATAACACAGTGACAGTGAAAATTACTCGACAGGGGAAGAACAAACAAGAGTAGCGGAATAGGATTCAATTCAATGACGTAACGAAGAATTATTTTTTGAATACTTACTTTCTCTTCTAATTCTAACTCTCAGTATTATGAAAATATTAATTTCTAAAGGTATTCTATTAAAACTTCGTTAACCACTTAATGCCATCTGAATTGCTTCTACTTTCATTTTAGTTATTTATCAATTTTGTGATTCTTTGAAATTTCTCATTAGAAGTTGAAAAAATGCAAATGGAAAATGGCCACTGGATTACCAAGTTTGTTAAAATATTAATGAATGAAAACTGGAATGAACAACTTAATAATCGATAGTATCTCATGCTCTGATGCGCACTACATGAAACAGTAAAGTTTGCGGAGACTTTAAAAAGCTATAGTTGAGTGTGAGAAAAGTGATGCATACACGAATTTTAGATATATGATGCGGTACGTTATATTACAACGTAAAACAAGGTAAAAGAGTTTCTAAGTAAAGGTAAGAAACATATAGCAGGTATGGGAGTTCGAATGTTCAAGTTAAGAGGTTCAGGGGAATTTTTATTGTAGTATTATATATAAGGTAATGTTTACAAGAACACATTTGTGTAACTTTATGCATGGTTATATCAGGGCTGTGTCCACTATGCGACTGAAGAGTATAATATCGCCCATAATCCTGCTTCGTGTGAAGGATAAAGCCCTGACCATCCGTCTGGCACTTTATAACCTCCAAGGTTATGTGCCATGAAACAAACTAACCTAACCTGTAGGATAAACTTGAAAAAAGTAAATAAAAGAACAGCTGAAAGAAAGAACATTGGTGGTCGCTCAAAGAAGAAAAAACGTAAAAGAATAATAAATATATAGTGGTACAAATGAAAGATTGCAGGAACAAATGATTATGAATTCCATTAAGTTCTAAAGTATTAAGTATCGTAATAAAGCCCTCAGGATTAAAAACTGTTTTAGATTGGTCTGCGAAGATAGTGAATTTTATTAATTGTCGGGTTTTTATTCAAAGTTCTGTGCAATGAAATGGGTAATAATCACAATAACCTCCTTTTACGCACTGCCGTTCGTTAGTTGTCAAAGGGAAAATTTATAACTAGACCTCTTTGAATTACAGTCATATGCTCAAATATTCCTGACAGAGTCCAAATTTGAACTCCGTCATCGTTTTACTGATGAACTCTGGTAATCGCTTTGATTTGTCCGATAATTTTGGAAAACTGAATGAACTGAACTCTAGTTTAAAAGGTTCAAATATAACTTTTTTTTACTGCACATGACATAATAAATGTAACCGTAAAAAACCAGAATACATAATTAAGGCCGTTAAAAGCAAGAAAGATGCTTCATTACCCACATTAGAAGAGTTTTTCCAGGAAAGTAATCTTTTACTGACTAAGCAAGGCATTGAAGATAAAGAAAAACGCTGCATAGAGTTTATTAACAATTTGTCTTCCCTAAAAATTTAGAAAATGAAAGCTGGATAAGAGATTCGTTTTCTGACTCGAATACTGTGCAAGATAATGTTTCAGTTCAGGAAAGAGATGAATTTTTAGATATTTCATATAACAGGGAACTCATGAAATAGTTCAAAAAAGATAATTTACGCAACTTGTGTTAAAAGAAGAGGTAAATATAAATATATACCTGACAAAGGGAACAAAGTTTTAATGTCCTTCAACGCACCATATCATCGCGAAACTAGCTTTTCAGGGTCTTTACTATGAATTAAAAGTAATTAAAAGTAAATTCACTACACTCAAAACTGATTACTGATGAAAGTAACTTGAACTTAATAAGATAATAACTTGAAGGTAATAACTTGAAACTGATAAAAGTACACTCAAAACTGATTAAGACAAAGTTTGACAAATCGAAATTGGTTACAGTAAAGGAGGATCATTCTTCACAATAATCCTCATGAACAAAAAAAGTTAATATTTACTATTACCTGTTGTTCCCCTCTGGTTACTACAATATAAGTACATTTATATTTTATTATACTGTAAATGTTTCATTTGCGAAAACAATTGGAAAATATAAATTAAAAATATTCTGTACTTTGATTTTAAGCACTTCATTTAGTATGCATTGATTTTTAATCGGAAGATGTTTTTATAATGTACGTGTATTTATGTGGTACAAAATTTAAAAGGCTTGAGAATCCTGGCCTAAAGCGGCATAATAGTCAGTAGTTGTTCCGAGCTGTCATTTTTCTTTCAGAATTTTATAATGGAAAACCGCTACTGCAGTGAAATGATCCTATCCGTATGTGTCTTTTCTATGGCGCTGGCGTGCGTTTTAAAGACGATAATGCCACAGTACATCGTACACGTGGATGATCGATATGTCATCAATCAGCTCGTGTTAAGCAGCAAATTGCAAAGCAATCACTGTGGTAAAAAGACTAAACTCTTTTTAATTTACTAGTGCCTTTTCTACATATGAAACAAATGAATCTGTACAATAATCAATGGTGCTTTATAGTCTTGTCTTCATATATCGTTAGTTATAAATCGTTATATTCTTTTCTGTGAGTATACGTTTTCATTTGTCAGAGTGTGTCTTCTAGGGTCTCTGCAGTATGATTTTCATTCCTCTCCTTTGCCCCATTGTGAAGATATTGCAAAATGATTGAATGGTCCTTAAGACCTTGCACAGTAATGTAACAGTTTAAAGGGCATGGTGAACAGAAGACTTCTGTTTTATTTGTTACGGCCAGAATAAAATTGTAAAATTACGAAAGTCTTGTTATGCAGTAATCCGCTTGCAAGGAAGGCCAGATAATTCTAACTATTCTGTTTTTGACTACTTGAGCCAATACCGGAAGAAAATATAAACAAATGATTTGGAATAAAAGGCTTCTAAAAATCACTTTGCCCTTTATTTCTTCGTAGAGCAGTAGAAAATACTTTCTCGCGCGGTAATAAGTCAAATTGTTTCAAAGACCGCTGGGGGAGTCCGTGCAAAAAAATTAACGTTACTTTGAAAGCAAATATTTCTTTGTTCACGATTGTCGAAGAGCCAGAGATTCTGAAATCATGGCATCTGAAACAGTTTTTAAAACATTCGTTGCATGTGGCGATGTACAAGCGACAGCTTTGGAAAAGGTTTTATCTTACATTTTCTTGGAACATTTGTTCTTATACTTGTTCTTGGACTTCCAAAAATAAGCAAGCAGACTATCTTATAAGACTGTTTTTTAACAGATGTTTCGGCTTTTCGCCTTTGGTATACTGCCATGCTCCGCTCTTTGGGCTGTGGTAAAAAACGTAGTTGCATAGTTTTGTTTCCTCCTACCGCTCTAAATGGTTTTTGCGAAAATGTCAGGATATAACCCTTGACCAACATAAAATGATGTTAATCATAGTTGCGTCAAGTGTTAGTTTGAATTGGTCATTAAAGAGAGGGATCAACATTGAAAATAGCGTCGAAAGAGGAATAACGAAAACGGAAGGAAGAGTGGAAAAGAAAGGAAGGACGATAAATTTGTGGTGACGAGCTATTTTGCGATAAAGGAGAAGAAGCAACGGAAAAGAAAGCGCGAAGAAAGCTTGTTCCCAGCTCTATCGTTTATGAAGCGGGAAGAGATTAACCAAGTTTTGTTTTTAATAAAATATGATAATTGACAACGGAGTGGCTTGGGCTTCGGACTAGAAAATGGGCGCGACGAAGTACGGATTTATATCTCCCATGGAATAATAATCAGCTGTACAAGACTAGTGTATAATGAGTGATGGAAAGTCGTAAAAGACATGAGCTATCAACTCCAACTTTAGGAGACCTGGAGCTCCACTTCCGGTTGTGACGTGACATGGTACTATTCGTCTACAGCGACTTAGGAAAAGGTGGTTTCCTGCATGTCTTCGTTGACTTTTGTCTCTGCCGTCCAGACCTCTCCTAAGTTCCCGGGAATCCGACTGCTTTGTGTGACGACTTTCCGACTACCTTTCCGAATAATGGATTATAAAACGGTGGAAAAGAGATGATGTGTAGCGAATATGTTGAGGATAGCCCAAAGTTCTCCGCACCTCCTACTAGAATGCATGCATTAAATTGCCAGTGTAACAAACATAACGAATACTATGTCAAGTTTTTTCTGTATCTATTAAGAACCCCGTTAGCAAATTATCTTCTTATTTGTCCTTTATTATTTGTTACTTAAGGCATTTATAAGGTATTTAAATTATATTGGAGATTAGTTTGGTTACAATTTTAAGCCAGTATGACGATTAAAATATTTGTAAAAGAAATGAATAACCTATTGGAAGTATTAAATAGATACGTTTGACTGTATAAGTTTACCTTGCTTATCTGTGGAATTACCTTGTTTGCCTTGGAATAATAATGATTCCTAATGAATGAGATTCCAAACTTCAAAATTCTAGTTTAAACGGTTGGAAGTTTTAAACTTCTACTGGAAGAATAAAATTTTCAGTTCAACGTTTTTCTCAGAAACATATTTAATTACTCTGAAAAATCTCTTATGTAGAAGTGGCATGATCACATCGCTGCTGTTTAATTGAGCTTCTATTGTATTCAGAAGTTCTGGGTCCAAAAGTGAATTTAAAAAAATTCAGAGAATTCCAAAAAATCTTTATTGATTTTCATTATAAATTCAGACTATTACTGCAAATGTTCTAATCTGTAGAAAGCATTATGTAAAAAATAGGAAAATTTAATTATTAAAAACCTTTACAGTAACCCTTCTTGAAAATTTTGTCTCCTTCCTACTGCTGGGTTGAAGGGAAACATCGATGTGCTTAGTAAATATGCAAATTAAACTACTTGAAATTTCAAATTTTGTTTCATCTAGCGAAAATACGATGTTTAGTAGCAACAAAAGTCATTAACAACACCATGAACGAAAGCATCACCAGAAACAGTCAAGCGATTCGAAAGATTGTTATTTCTTATAGGAACCATTAACTATTATTTTAGTAATGGCACTTCTTTATTAGACAATATCCATTCATACTTCAAGAACCATTTATAAATTTTCGTTAGGTTTTATTTGGTTATTTATTCATTTTCTTATTATTTTACTTATTATTTCTGTCATGTCTTACTTATCAGACAAACATCATTCCAAAGATGTTAACCAGGAAAGGATTATAAAAAGACAGTAACTCACTGCAAAGGGCATTCAAAATTAGGTTATTTTCGTTACTGGCTAATGCGTAAGTATCATCGCTAACAAAATCTCGCAACTCAAACCTGAGCAAAACTTCTACTCCTAACACATTTCATGCATATTTGAATTTTACACATAACCTGTAGTTATACACTAGTATTTGCTACGACGTAAGGTGCTATGCATGTTCATTTTCATTAAATGACAGCCTCTGGCATTAAATATCAACTACCACTCCCTCCACGGTAGCAAATTCATTTAGAAATTTGTGCAGATCAAATTCCTCCCCCCCAAAGGTATCAGATTATATTACAATCATTAGATAATACCATTTCTAAATCACTTTAATGATTAGACACCAGTTTTGAATCTTCTTATGTTTTTGTTTTAGAATAACTTATCTTCTCTCCTTCATCTGATAGATTTCTAAATGACAAACATAAAATCACAATACTCTTCTCATCAAAAAGTACTCATGAACTTTTTAAAAAAAGGTTACATAATTCACTCTCAAACAGATAAAATCCCTTCTCATGCATTTTACCTTCAAACCCTTTAACCAAATAAATTTTATCTTTCCTTACCATCCATATTTCAGGACTGAAGAGTTAAGATATGTCTACAACATAACTCTCTACCATTTCATATTGTAAAAGGTTGCTATACTACTAACAGTATTAAAAAACAATATAGGCACTTTTAATGTTATTTCTTATAACTGTTTCCGTTTCACCAACTGTTACTTTCATTGTTAGGTTGAATCGATTAAATTGAGGTTATAACTATTACCAGAATGCAAAATTAATCAAAAGATATTTCGAATATGATTATATTGATAGAAGGTAGACCTATAAATTATGTTGTTGAATTATGATGCAGAACCACCACCGACGTCTAGCATGAAATCAGAAGTCAGTACCTTCCGCCAAAAAGCTATATAATTGAATTCTTTTCTTTTGAATGGTAATTTGAAGCTTTCCCATGTGGTATGATGGTTATCAAAGGCTGACTGCATCCCCTGTTATTACTCTCTTTGAATCCTGTATAAAATATGGATGTTTATATCTGCAATATCTACGAAAAGAATATATTTAAAATCTTTTGACACAAAGTTCCTTTTGAGATGATGGCACGAGAGAAAGAAGACGAAAACTATTCCTTTGATTACACCATCCGCAGAGCTCATGATCAAAATCAGGATTAATCTAGATAGAAGTCGTTGCTTGGTTAAATAATCCGTAAGGAACCTAACTATCTAAGCAAACAAGCTGCTTATCGTCCTATCCCAGTTCTTCAGTAAAGTAAAGCAAAGTCAGGACAAAATTTAAAACAGGCTTTTTACTAAATCTTCAGTCTAATAATTTTCACAGCCCAACCATGGCTAGCAGAGATTAAAACGAATCCAAGCCAGTTTAGAAGCTAAGCGAATATAATAGTGAGACTGTCAAGTGGTTGCAACAAAAGTTGTCTTCTAGCTTCAGAAACTCTATTCGTTTACACGTTACTAATTTACCTTCTGGTGAAAGTCGACGAAAGCAGAAATAACAGAACAAGCCAAATAATAAGATAATGGGTTAATAAACATAAAACGGTATAAATCTAATTCAAGCTCTTGTCTGAAATTAAGCAGAATGAGGTTAAAATAATAGTTTGCTTTCAAAAGTCTAAACGTCTGTGCTTATCGGTATAAATAATTACTAGATTCAGGAACATTTATAATTTTTTCACTTTCATGTGCGTAAAATACTCTAAAATTCAACAACAAAATTTGAGCTTGATGGTTGTAATGAATAATTTAAAACTGTTTGCATAAAAAATTACTTCTAACCTTAACACTTTTTGATAGAAATCACTAAGGAATAATTTATACTATGACAATTTTAAACCCATAAAAAGTCACAACACAAAAAAATTCGAATGAAACATTATACAAAGTAAACAACACGAAATGAATTCTTTTTATAACTTAGCACATTTTCTGAAATCTTGACTTAATTCCTGACTTTTCTTTTGAAAATATTAATAAAATCAAAAATCTGAAATTGAAACTATCAGATATATCAAGTATAGAAAGAGAGGTCTTCGAAAAATTCCTATCATCTATGCTAAAAACAAATTTACAGTTCTGAATAGAGAACTGTATAATAAAAATAATATACTGTATACACACTGGGTACTAAACACAGAGTTACAGTTCTAAATGGAGAATCTACATGGCAAGAAACAGTTAAAGAAAGGAGAAGCATCGCTTGAAAACAAAACATTAATAAAAGAGATAGAAAAATGACTCTTAAAGTAGACAAAAGTCATCTGTTGTTCTGAATCTAGAGCGACTTATTCGCGGAATTTATGCCTGTTGTGCAATAAATTAGGAGCAAATAGGAACATGAATAAGAAACGAGTCACATATTGAATACGAAATTAAACTGAAAATCCTGAATAAGAAATACCTAACGACACAGGAAGGATTTCGTCCACAAGAATGCATATTGCAGGTGTTGAGGAGTGTGGTCAGAAGCGGTTGGCAAGGGATGCAGCTTTAATCTGAAATTTTACAGCTTCTAATTTTAAATCTACTACTTGCATATGTTCTTATTCAGATGTCGGTTCTCTTCTTATAAAATGGAATTCTTCTCGTCACAGTGAGAGGTTTCCTATTCATCTAAGCAACTGAAACCGGTCGTAACTATATACTGAAACCAAGTTCTTGAGGCTATATTCTTAAAACACGCATTCAGAATTAATATATTCAAGGCACTGCTTTGCTATGAAAGATGCATCTGTTTAATCATCGTCAAAAACAGCTGGTATTTGAAAGAAACAGTTTAAAAAGTACCTGCAATATTACACTCACTTCCAAAAGTTAAGCACAAAGATGTAAAATGCAAAAACAATCAACAAATACTGCTTTGATTGACACAAAAATCGGCAGGAAAGTAGCATACATATTTATGCATAAAACAAAATCAATAATTATATACAGAAATGAAAATAATATTAAATTTTTGTAAGTTATCAGATAATGACATACTGGAGACTTAAACACAATTATGTATAAAGGGAAAATAAACAGCATAAAATGAAAAAACAGAACATTAATAGGGTATGTGATCCCCCCTCATCTGTATACAGAGTTTATACCTTGTGACCATGCATTCAATTAGGTCGTCAACCACCGCAGAATTAAGCAATCGCCATTCTTCTTGTAGAGTAGTTTCCAGCTCAATAAGAGTGGCTGGAGGTGGGAAACGTGAAGATACAGCACAGCCTTTCATTGGGACTAAGGTCGGGCGAATATGCTGGCCACGCCATACGCGCAATCTCTTCACTCTCCAGGTAGTCATCGACGATGTCAGCTCTATGGGGACGTGCGTTATCGTCCATTAAAACAAAAGTAGGGCCAACTGCTGTAGCGTACAATCTTACAATGGGTTCTAGGACTTCATCTCGATACCGGGCAGCCGCCAAAGAACCCCGTTTAAAGATGTGCAGGTCGTTGCGGTAATGAAATCCCTGCCCACACTATAATGTTTCCGCCTCGGAATGCGCGATGTTCGGTGATATTTTGGGACTGATTGCGTGTTCGTTGTTCACACCATATCCTTATACGGTTGTCATCTGGCTCCAGAACAAATCTTGACTCATCAGTAAACATTGCCCCAGTCAGACACATTCCAATTGACATGTTCCCGGCACCACTGTAATCGTGTCCTTCTTGATTGGACGGATAGAGGAACACAAACTCCAGGTACCCGGGCGTACAGTCCACTCATATGCAATCTTCAGCATACAGTAGCTGCAGATATCGCCTTACCGATGGATGCTGTAACCATAGATGTCACACTTGTGAAGGTCGCTCTGCGATTCCTTGGCTACAATAGCAATATATCGAACTTCCGCGGGGGTTGTAACCCTTGGGCGACCGGCTACGGCCTTCGGACAACTGTCTGTGTTCTTTGGAATTGTTTCCAAAAACGTGAAATTACAGAATGATGAACGCCGAAGAAAAGAGACATCTGTGATCGACTGTCCTGCTTCAAAGCGCCCCACAGCACGCCAGCGTTCAGAATCTTCCATTCGTCTTCTGGAAGTCTTAGAAACACGTATGTCTTGAAAACAAATTGTACGAAAGTTTAAAACACCTTCACACCTTCTATCAGCACTTACAATCAACTTCTGTATCCCTTCATAAAGTTGGTTTCTTATAAGACTGCCTTTTTTGCATATTTCTGGACATGAAAGCGCGATTGTCTGTTACCTAACATATTTGCATACTTCCATCTACTCTGCAGCGAATTGCATCCTCTTCAATTCTGATTGGCTTCCGGAAATTAGCATTTTCCTCTCCGTGCTTAACTTTTGGAAGTGAGTGTATTATGATACATATCTGGGCTATTTTTTAAGTAAGGTCAGTTTTGCATGAAAAATGAAACAAATAAAAAATTTTCAAATAGCAAACATTTATTTTCTGAATTTATATACAGTTCTCTATGTTTCTACTTTATTTCCTTTTCGGCGTAATATTAATCATAATGAACAACGAGTTCTTATATACCCTCATCAGAAGACTGAGCCGTTTGTAAATGATTAGCCAGTTATTTACATTTATTCTCACTTCTTTATCAGCGGTTTTTATTTCTTCATGCAGTTTACTCAAATCTGCTTCTTGCGTGAATTGAGTTTCAACTGTCTGCACCAAATCGTCAATGATTACAGATGGCCGGCCATAACAAAATTCATCATGGGCATTTTACAGAACTTAAGCCATCTGACCCAATATATACATTACTGTTACTCGCCGTCTTGTCATCACATAATGATTATAACTCTTTCATTCTTCACAGCATGCCTTGTACAGACATTAGGTTATTTCGAAGCTTCGTGTAACTTGTAGCTGCTTTACCGGCTAGCTGCTTTACCGGCTAGCAGTCAGAAAATTCGAATTCTCTTGAAGGCATAGCCGGATTTTCGTGTTTCCTGTTCAGAACTATATAGCGGCACCCGACTGAAAAATGGTGGACGATTCTTCGTCAACACTTGGACCTGACTGGATCTCATTCCTCTGTCCGCAGTCAGCCTTTAAATGGGGATTAATATGGAGAATTTTCGTATTCACCACTGCGTACTCTCGTGCTGTAATTAATATTACGTCCGTCTATCAGTAGGGAGATTCTGAGTTCGAAACCTGTAATGGGTTTATTTCTAATCTTTCCTGGTCCGAAATGTCTAGTATTTCTACATACTGACTGAAGATCTTTATAAGCATGCAACCACTAATGGCTATAGAGAAATATCTTGCAGGAGTTTACATTTATTAATCCATTATCGTATTATTTGTATCTTTACTAAGACTTCTGTTGTTTTTTGTTTTTGTTGGCACCCACCAGAACGGAAATTAAATAACGCACATAGGAACAGGATTCTTGAAGTTAAGAGTGAGCTCTAGCAGCGATCGTTGACAGTCTTACAGCTCTTTTCACTGAGCTTCCAGGAATATCTGAATTGAATTTGAAGGATTTTGCCTTTTGCAAACTGCATTTCCTTGCGTGATTAGACGGCTTGAACTAAAACTTACAGTAGGACTATGCCGTGTAAATTTATATTTTAATTATTTAAGTTTTACGTCAACTTTTATGTTCTGTTAAATATTCTGAGAAGACTTGTCCTGTAATTACATGAACCATGTAAGCTGTTAATCTGGACTTCTTATTAAAAGGTTTATTTTAAACTTTCTTCCTAATTTCGCGGTATTTTCAACGGAAGTGTAAAACGAAGCAGTATAAGTCGTCTGATTATCTAACTCGCAACTAGAATTTTGCATTGAAGTATTTAGGTTCCGTACAAATTAAATTTGGAAAAGATGTCTGATGGCTTAATTTTGATATAAGCTTATAGTTTGTAAATGCACTATGCATTAACTTTGGATTATTCTTTGTTTTCCTATATTTTAAACGTTGGTTAATGCCAAAATACTTTTTTGTCTGTATGGCTTAAGAGAATTTATAAAATATAGTCAAGTATATCTTGTTTAGATGTTTAGTGCTTCTAAGAGATTATGCTAGCGTAATTCATTTAACTTAAAACCTTACCTTAAAAGCCTATTTAAATCCTCTTACTCTCGATCGGAGTCAAGTTCAGTACATTTTGTTTATAAAAAGTGTTTACTGAAGGATATTAGATAACAGCATGGTTTAAAATGCGCACAACAGTTTTGAAAACATTAATGTAAAAAATAAAATAAATGCCTTCATATTACTAAAGAAATCGGAAAAAGCTCCTTCACAAATATTGGCAAACTAGATTCTGGGGTAGATACGAAAAACAGTTTGAAAATTTCACCTGTAGCGTCACTAGTCTTTTTTTGAAACATGGGATGTAAAAAAAATGTGCAATGTCCTTGCCGGGAATCGAGCCTCGGACCTCTCCAATGCGCGTCCAATTACACCACAAAGACATCGGAAAAAAGGGAGAAAATACTTTATATACTCTCCCTTTTAAAGGGTATAGGTGAATTAATGGATCCAGTCGCCTAATTCTGGTGGTGACGAATTATTGCCCATCCCCTTTTTAGTTCGAGCCTCACTGTAGAGTCAGTAGGATTCCTGTTGCTGAAGAGGTGAGAAATGAGCAGTGCCCTCGCCGGGATTCGAACTCCGCAACTTCCGAACATGCGTTGAGTGTGCTTGCAGTTCCACCACGAAGGCATGCGGAAAAGAGGAGGTATAACAAA
>KK114598.1:211505-238759 GCA_000611955.2 Stegodyphus mimosarum | reverse complement strand
AACCTGATGATTAAAAAAAGAGAAAAATATTTTTACGTTTTAAATTGATTTTCACATAGAATTGACCAATTTTTTCATCAATTCATACTTCACTCTACTGAGAACAAATCTCTGTTAATACCGGAATTAATGAAGCTAACAAAATTGTATTTCCATGTCTGAAAATACTTCGTACTCTCTCATTTCCATCGTCAAGGATAAAGCTGGGTTTGAAATCAAATAGCGAGGTATGAGGTTCCGAATTTAAAATTTATTACTATTTGAATAAAAGTGCTGTTGGGAATAAAAATATTATCAGTAATGTTTTCTATTCCGCCTAAATATTTTGCTTTTTTCGAGTGCGTAAATATCCTGTTGCGAAAAGTTGAACGGCAAACAATTTGACGAAAATCGAAATGAAAACAATCGAGATCTTATTACACGCGACGAAGTCCCGCATTTTATTCTGGAAAAGTAAAACTATTTCCCAACGTTTTATATTACTGCGATTTCCACATATTGTGTTCTATATTAAAAATCTAATTTAACTAATATTTAGCCTGCTAATATTTTTTCTTCTGAATTTTGCATTTTAGGTGTTAGAGAATAATTACCTTATAAATAACTGATTAAAGCAACTACTTTATTACTATTTAAGTAAATATATCAACAGATAAAAATAACTAGATGTGTTACTTGTTGTCAAAAAGTTCTTTTTTAATTCAATATCTTTAAGTAAATTATATTTAAAAATTTCCTTTTTTGGTTAAATTTAAATGATATATATTATATATATACATATATATATTTATGTGATACACCTAAATCTAAATCTGACTAAATATGAAAACGCTTGTCAGGTATAGCGAAGAATGAAAGCGATTAACTTCAAATATATTTTGATTCATTTTTGCTTGATGGAGCCTATCAGGTACTAAGCGGTAAAGTCGCTGCACACTGGTAGTTCAACTTAGGTTCCATTCCAGGGAACGGGCAGCCTGTATGAGCAGATTCATGGTTTCCCCCATGTAGTTTCCATATGCATTTTCCATATGAAGCAGTTTCTCTTTAAAAATTCTCCACAAAAGCATTCCTCTCTTAGGCAGGTAATCCTAGTTTGCTTTGTCATCATCAAACAAAATAAACCAGACTTATGCCTGATGAGTGAGTGACAAAGAAGCCATAATTGCTGTTTTTTGATGACATTTTCTTGAATTAGCTGCCTGCATCTTGTGTCATTCTTTGTACGAACTTAGCAAACTCGAAAATAAATCTTTCTCATTTAATGAATTAAGAAAGCTGTTTTAATTAATTGTCCGTATAAAAGATATTTTATTTCCATCAAAAAAATTCTTGTATGTATGAATGTCCTTATTAGCCTTATTTTTCACCATTGAATATTCTATGTAAATATATTTATTTAAATTAACATGACAGAGAACGTCCTATTTTCCTTGTTGTAGTAGTTATGAATGTTAAAATAATTCAAATTCTTAAAATTTAATTTACTTCGTCTTCTTGCAACTCATTTCCACGTCACACACTTTCCATTCACTATAACTTTCGCAACTAGAATTTTATTCGTTTTTCTTCATCAATTGATAGAAGTGATTGTGCTAATGTGCCTACACGGAACTGAAGTATCTTTAACAAAAATATAAAATATTTATTGTACACTCATTCTTGAAACTTTTAAAAAATTTTAAATCCGTATGTCAAAAGCAACGGTCGTCTGATGAATAAAAAATAAAGAAAGAGAAAAGTAAAATTATTTACTGGTTCAGAAACTTGATCGTGTCTGCTTCACCTTTCTTTGTATTCACAATTCTCTTCTAAGCATTTTTATAGCTACGAACAAGCTTTTTTATATCCTGCGCATAAACTTCGCCGCATGGGAGTTCAGCCAGTTCGGCAGTGTGGTTTTCAACTCATCACGTTTCTTATAACTTTGAGAACAAGGCCATTTCTTTAGATGAAGTAAGGTTTGGAAATCAAGGTAAGGGCTGTAGGGGAAGAGGGATAAAATTTTTATCACCAGAATTGTTGAGTCTTCAGTTGAGTGTGGCCGAGAGTGTGTACGTTGTCGTGCAGGAAAGCAACTCTTGACAACGACATTCTGTATTGTCGGTTCTGGTTATTTGCTCCAAATCGAAGTGCTTTCATAGCACATTACTCAGCTGGATTATGTACTCTATCAGAAGATTACCTTTCCGTTCCAGAAATCAATTTGCATAATCTTACTTTCTGACTGAGTTTAAATGACGAGTTTTTATTTTGGTGAATGTATATAACGTCAATAAATGGTGCCGTTGTATTCACGACAGTGATGTAAAAACTAATATTATCAGTAATTGTGACAGGGAAAATATATTCACCTCCTTCTGTCTTACAGCTTCAAAACCTGCACGTACAGATGCCATTATCTGAATTTAGTTGACGTCAATTAGCATTTCTCAACCTTTCCTATACAGCAACAAGAGTTGTCAGCGAGAGCTCTACGTACCATACTAAATGAAATTTCTGTAATTTCGGTAACAAGAATTCAAATCACAAAGCAATGATTATCTTTAGCTTTGAATTCACGTATTCAGTTAGGTCATTTTCTCCAGTTTCTGCTATACACGTTTTCTGCATTCATTCACTTTCTTAGTTTCTGTATAATTCTGTTTTCATCCGAAACATTCGTAGGATATTTCCCAAATATTTAAAAGTTGTTGCTTTACTTTTTTTTCTCTCATTACTAATAGTCTTATAAATAATATATGGTTCAAAATTAGGTTTTGCAGTACTGAGATCTTTTACGCTGAAGAATGAAATTTTGGAGCAGCACATGTAGCTGAGTAAATAAGACTGAAGAACACTGGTAGCTATATTCGTTGTTCGAGTCGTGGTCAGCGGAATAGCCACGTAAGCATCTCCGGGCAAGTGCATATGTGACTATTAGCCAGTTTCTCATAGAACGTTCCCTAAGCAAGCATCCCTGGCAATGGGTAGGTAGTTCTCGTGGGCTTTGCCATAATCATTTGCACTAACAGCTGAGTATCGGACGAAACTTCACAACTGGAAGAACTGTTGTTTTCCTCGTGCAATCTGACCAGATGATGGTGAGCAAAGTTATATTTATATGAGCCTTTTCTTTGGAAATGAACTTTGCAATATTTAAAAATGCATTAGAAATGTCTGGAAATTGCATACGTAGAGTAAAGAAAAGCTAAGAATAAAATACACATTGCGCATAAATGTCCTTACCAGGCATTTATGTTCGTAACCGTTTGTAGGAATATTGGATAGGCAGTTTCAAATACCAAAACGGATAAATAGTTTACAAATATAAATGTTTTGACATTTTGAAATAAGCAAAATCTATTTATATCAACGGAATCTAAGTTTTTATACGGCCGCCCTGCTTCTGTAGTTATGTTTAGTGAAAGTTTATACACTCTTTTCCTCAACTCATTAATATTAAATACACGAAAAGGCTGATTATTTTTCCCATTTAATATCATTCAGCTTCATACTTTTGTAATTTTATAGTTCGTAACCCTTTTTAATTTCTAATTTTGTTACACTAATACGCCGAAAGAATTTTGACGCAAGTAATTTACAAATTTTCAAATGCTAAAACTAGTAATATTCATCTGCTTCTGCTGCTATTACTTTCATAATCTGATAGTCTTAAAAATTATCAGATCATAAATACCTCTAATTTTTAACTCACGCAAAGCGCACTAATAGCATATCCTTTCTGAAAAATTTATATTGATCAAAATTGCTCACGACAGTCTACATAGCAATGCTTATTACATAATCTGTTAACGGTAGAATCATTTTTCTAAAGCTATATTTTAATTTTTCGTTACATACAAATTTAAATATTTATTCTTCAGTTTTTTAACAGCCATTGAAATTTCCTGAAAACATTCTCTCATAATTTAAAATTAAACATCTCTATCAGTTTTTGTCATACCGCAGTCAATATTGTCTTACTTTACTTTCTGAAATGTGTGTAAACCTTTATTAAATGTAACTATAGGAACCGAAGTACCAAATAAAAAGTTAGGTGTTGTAAATTTTACAAAATTTGATTTTTTAAATTTAAATGTGAATATTTTCGTTATTTAAAACATAAGTATATGCCTAAGACCAACGGTTGCGAAAATAGACAAAGTAAGAGTTTTTATGAACACGGCATATTTTATTTTGGGCGTTAGAAATGCGATATGTGATAATTTAATTTATTCCTGAATTGTATCTTTAAAAAGGTATTTGCTGCACTGTACTATCAAATTTCAAAATTCTTCCACTTGTGCATCTACACACTGATGTAGACGCAATTCATTCTTACGAAAGAGGCGTAAGATTTTCTGCAATATGGGTTGGATAATATTACTTATAATCTTTATTGCAGAATAAGAACTGATATTTAAAAAATTACTAATCTTTTAACTTCGAAATAGTTGAACCACAACAAACTAAATTAGGTGAATTCGTTGGATGAATCAATAGAGTAATTACCATTTTTTGGTCAAATAGTCTCCAACAAGAAGCTCACTGTGATTGTGTGGGTGAGAAACAAATTTCGCACAAATAGCTTAGTTCTTTAATTAAAATTAGTCTACGTTTTCTCGATTCATCTTTAGTTCTACATTTAGCAATTGCACATTTAATCGTTTATCATATTATATAGCATCGCCCTCTTTGTTAATAATCAACGTTCATCATTTTTGCTTCTGGTTATTTGCTACTTTGGTCACCTTTTGCATGTTCTTGTTCATGTTCATTCAAACACCTTACAACGTTTTCATGGTATAAGATAAGGAAAAAAGACATTGAAGGTACTGAAAGTGACTTAATTCACTATTCTACTGAGTTTCATATAGGAATATATTAAGTATTTCTTCCGCCTTCTTAGCATGCCTTCGTGGTGTAGTGGTCAGCACACTCGGCGCGTATTCGAGAGGTCCATGGTTCGAGTCCCAGCGAAGGCATTGCTCATTCTTAGCGAACTCCTGCTTTAAAAACTCTATTTATTCTACAATGGCGCCCGAACTAAAAAAGGTGGTGGGTGATGATTCTCCACCATCAGGATTTGGCGATTGGGTCCCCAAATTCCCAGTCACCCTTTAAAAGGGGTAGTTTATAAAGTATTTCTCCCTCCTTCTTAGATGCCTTCGTGGTGTAGTGGCCAGCATACTCGGCGCGTATCCGAGAGGTCCGTGGTTCGAGTCCCGGCGAGGGCATTGCCAATTTTTCACGTCTTCTGCTATCAAAATAACATAATGTCTCTATAGTGGTAGTTTCATAATGAACCGCTTTGAACAATTCTAATGTTTCAATAAGGTTGTTTCTAATTTTCACGCAAAATGTGATGTAACATACTCTGCTCTAAATTTCAATCGCCCATTTTTTCGTCCAAGTGTACTTGTAGGTAGGTATCAGTTATCTTCTAAATAACTATCATCATCATAACAAATGTACTTATATAGCAGAAGAAACATGTAGCATACGAATACTCACGTAATTTTAGTGTAATTATGACACGTGACCATTCCAGAAATTAAAATAGTCACTCTTGTATTTTCATTCGAAAATATCTGAAATATTATTGGATGCCTAATAATTATAACCGGCTCTGTATGAACTAAACAATAAGTAAATGCTAAATAGATGTTTTGCTAAAAATGGTAGATGTGCTGCTAAAAATTTGATTAAGTATTATAAAACTTAAGAATGGAAGCATGTGTAAACTGCATATTGTTACTATTTATATTATGTGATTGTTTACATGCTTTAGCTCTTAAAGTAGAAATTACAAGATAGTTTCTTAACTTTAAAAGCATGTCTTATTAAATTAAAAATTAAGTAATTAAAATTAAAAAGGTCTAAAATCTTCCTTTAAATACTATCTTTTTCTACCTCATTTGAATATGGGCGAACTAAATTTTGCATTCTGGCAGGAAAACAGAAAAGAAGAAAGACAATAAAGCTGTTTAGCATAAATAACTAAAAATAAATAAATCATTACAGATGTAAAGTATTTTTCCCTTCCTTATCGCGTGTCTTGAGATGTAACTGGAAGTCTATCCGACTAGCAGTCGGAAGGTCTGCAAAGCGAGTCACAGCGAGGGCATTGCTATTTTTCCTGTTTCCTGCTTTGAAAATTAGAAAGCAATTAGAAAGCATAAAATTATTTTACAGTTAGATATGGAAAGATATTTTGATCCTTTCTTTGCCTTTTCCTATTTGATGGGAAATGTCCTGTTTTCCCACACCACTAGCAATGTTTTCAGTTTTGATTATGCCCAATGCCAGTAATATCTTGAAGTTTCACAATGAAATTTTAGTAACCTGCATAATTAATGTGTAGTTTGTATGTTCATTAAGCCATTATATTATATTTGTTTAGCTTTACTGTCACTTCTACTTTCATCGACTCTATCGCGATGAAAATCATTTAACATATATAAGAATAGAATTCTTGAAATTAAGAAAGAGCTTTTGGCAGCGACCCGCTGACTGTTTCCAGATTCTTTTCGCCTAGCTTACAGCTTTACCTGAATGGAGTTTAGCCACTGTAATCCATCCATGTTTGCTTGCGGGATTAGGAGGCCTGAGTCAAAACTTATAATGAGACTTTACTTTAGAAATTTATACTTTAATTTAAACCTTTTATTTTAAAGCTTCCTCCATGTTATGCGTTATTTTCTAGAACACCTAAATGGGATAATAAGTCTCCTGACTATGTATACGGAACCAGAGTTAATATTTAGGATAGTTAGATTTCGTACAACTGTGATTCTAACTTTTCTTTACAGTCATTATCGTTATTTGTTATTGAGAACATATCTGTAAATGTATACATGCTCTTTAATTGTATCTTTTGTAAATGTATGACATTTAATTGTATTTTCACTTCTTTAAATGTATAATTAAAGAAGTTAAAGTTACGATATATTTTAAAATTCAGCTTCATTTTCAATTCTTTAAGTTTATTATTATATTTTCTAAAAATAATAAGATTTTAATACAAAGTATCTAACATTTTTGTTGCCATTAAATCAGAATCAGGAAAATGTTACTAAGGTTATTACAATACTTTGCCAATTAAACGCGATTGCACGCTCTCTATCTGATTGGAGTTTCATTGCTTATTAAGAGGCTTGAATTAAAGAGTAAAAAATTCCTATACAAATTTATTAGGATTCTCCCATGTGTGCTTGTGTGCTCTTGTAGTGTAAGTGTTTAGTGGTGTTTATGTTCAGAAGTTGGATGATCGGTGGTTCTATTTCCGGCGAAGTCGAATTTGATTTTTTATATTTCTTGCTCTGAAAAACTTAATATCTTTATAAACTGAAAAGGAGGAAATGGTGGAAACTTCGACACAGTCAAGATGATATGAAGTCAGAAGAAGGAAAATATTTTGCTAAGAAAACAAAACATTTCATCATAATTGCAGTAAACAGTGCAGATGCAAGTAAAGATGTATATATAATTATGAACTAAAACGACAACGCAGCCTTTATTTATTAATCAATCAGTTTGAGAAAAAATCAAGAAATGCATGTATGTTATTTAAGATTTAAGAACTTAACCCAAAAGATGTAAGTACAATTAAAATTATTTTTTCTATCCTGTTAAAGATAATTTTCTAAGCACTTTCAAACACTATTTAATTTCAGGTAATCGGTAACTTACAAAAGTCATTCCCCTTTCGTTTTCAAGCAAAACTTTCGCACTCTTAGGTGAAGCGCACTGAAATAAATTTTGACGTTTGTGTTTCCTTAATTTCATTTCACATCTTCTAGGATCTCATAGGATGTATGTTGACCTGGGTAAAAATCTTGGACAGATGTTATTCTATATTTAGAAGCTCCCAGAAAGCAACCGCTTTCTTTTGAATGGACGAGCCAGTGGTCGCTGGCTTCGCGCACGCGTGATGAGAACGCGTTTGCGCTGCTGCTGCCGCCGCTTCCCAGTTGAAAAAGTGTTCCTACTAGAGAACGGACGTTAAGGGAAGCTCTTCTCGTTTGCAGGCTCTATCACCATGTGAATTGGAACCTTTTCACCTTCATCTATTGCTGTACGGAGTTGCGTGCATTGACTTTATTTCCTCAAACAGGAGGAGCCAATTATTTGAACTGCACACTTTTCTTAACTGGCGGATATTGACTTTTGAAATCATGTCCTGTTAGTGAACTTTCAAAAAATCAAATGAAGATGTATATTTTATTGTGCAATTTGATGGTTTTGCTTGTACTGTCAGTGAACAGATTAGCGAGGACTGAAACCCACTCTGAAGCATTACCAAATACTCCCCTCAGCGGCACAAACAAACCTCGGACAAGAGTTGTGAGCACAAAATACGGAGATTTGCGAGGGTTTGTTACATACTTACCCAACTTGCAATCCGTGGATGTATTCCTAGGCATCCCGTACGCAAGCCCCCCAATCTCTGCCTTGAGGTTTATGCCGCCCGTGACCCCATCCCACTGGAAGGGTGTCCGGTCTGCCGATAAATTCAGTCCAGTGTGCCCGCAGAAGCCGCCCGATATCAGAAATGAAACCGAAGCATTAAAGAGGATGCCCCCCGGCCGAGTTGAGATGCTCAAGAGATTACTACCGTACCTCCAGAACCAGAGTGAGGATTGCTTGTATTTGAACATCTACGTCCCTTCCAGAGGTAAGTTTTGTTTTACGCAAGTCTTTAGTTCAAAAAAGAAACAAAAATCTTCGACTATTTCCCTTGAAAAGAGGATCAACTTTAACTTGCGCTGTTTCCGTTAAGATCAAAGTAGATTCTCTTTTTGAGATCGAGACAAAGGCTTACCTTTTCCTTAGAAAGTTTTAGAAGCAATTGAAAACATATTTTTCTAATTGGTTACCGTTTGACAAAATTTTAAATAGATGTTTAATACGCTCAAAACACAATCTTAGGCAACAGTAAAAAAGAAACATTATATATTGTTCTATGGATTTTAAGTCCAGCTCTTTTAAAGTCCATCTCTTTCATGAAAAGAGATACAGAAATAAAGTTTCCAAGAACACTTGGTAAGAAATGTGAAGTTGAAATAGTTTAATTATGTTTGGAAGCTACCGTATAAGATTTAAAAATTCATATAATATGTATGAGAAAATATATATTGTTGAATGAAATCACTTGCAGTGTCGCACATGTGTTTTTGAACTTCGTTCTAAATTTATAACAAGATATTTATCTCGTAAGCAGATATTTTACAGATAAACGTTTTCTTAATATTTTAACTGAATATGTTAGCTGATGCGGAATAAGAACTTTACGGTGTCAGTTTGATGTTCAAGCGAAAAATGTTCGTACTTTAAATTATTTTGTATACAATAGTATGTTTCTGGGTTTCTTTAAGAAACTGAAACAGGCACATACATGTTTCGGTTTTCTGCGTGAATATTTCTATTCAAGATAAAAGTTGAAAGTAAGTTTCGAAAAGGATAAAACGCCGACTCTAAATGCTATCGAATTATTTTGTTATAATTTCCAACACTTATCTAAACCAATGTTTTATGAGTTTTTTCATGTTAGCCGTCGATTACTCAGCGGATCATAAGTATATCCAAAATAAATTTTGTATCTAAAATATATTTAATGACTCAGTTTAAAATAGCTTCTTCCAATTTTCTAAAGTTTATCTATGGAAAACTTACACTTGTATGAACATAAGGAGAAATAAATTTTATTACTTTATCTTTTTTTAGTAAACTATGTACATAATGTAATCAAATGAAATCTAAAAATTATGAAATAGCTTGGTGTGTTTCATGAAGTAGTTCGCGCTTTGGTTTTTAGGTAAATTGTGATTTTTGACTAAATCTTTGTGATTTGTAACTTTTAACGAAAAATAAGCTAAGCATGCAATTTTTCAAAAAGGTCATAAAAATTTAAGTCAATTAATGTGATGTCAAGATGTACTAAGTTTCAACAGTATGCGAAGGTAGAATAGAGAGAAGGATTTGGTGGTGACATTAGTTTACTTAGTTGCGAGTAGAATTGCGGAAGCTTGAAGATCAGCTCTTTTTTACCTCTCTTTTCTCCTTAGCTGAATGTTTCCCTTATTAGTTTGATACATGGATGCAAGTAAAATGGCTTATGTTAAATTAAGATTACAATTCAAATTTTCACATCCCTGTATTTTAAAAATTTACAACGAAGAGAAAACGAGTTTTTAACATAATTTTAGAAACCAGAAGACTACTAGCTGAAATATAATTTTCGAAGCCAGAAGATAATTTATTGAGTAACAGTATGATAAATGTCTGAGCAACTCGCAGGTGGAATGTCAGTGGGAAACGTAGGAAAAGGAGTGCTTGAAATCACATGATTCGAGAAGGTTGAGATTGAAACAATACATCTGGGGGTTTGTTCCGCGCCTCTGTGCATCAAGTGTGCATGCGTCACGTAATTTTGGAAACTTCGTAGCCTGTGTTCTACGTGAGCCTCATTTCAAAAGAGCCTTTTGCAACTTGAGCTTAATTTTGCTTGCTGAAGATATTGCACCAGCCTGACTGAGACAGTCAAGTTATGACTATTCTCTCAACAACAGCCAGCAGTTGATTTTTAAGTTATAAAGATTCTTGCTTTTTATTATATCTCCCGAGCTTCAGTGCTTATGTTTCTGAATGTATCTCATGGTTTCATTACGCGTAAACAAGTTTGCTGCTATACTATCCTACCCTCAAATGAAAGGATAACATAGAAAAGTCAATATCGTTGTGATGTGGGAAAAGACGCGATTTGTATTTTTACAGAATTTGTATTAACGCTATTAAAGATTTGATAATGTAAACTTTATTGAGATTACGAATTACAAAACATTTATCAAAATTAAAAAAAATGTTTTACATTATCTGCATGTCGCAGAGTTATGCAGTAACATTTGCTGAAGAAACAAAATTATTAAAAAAATACCATTTAGAGAGGTTGGTGATAAGGGAATAGTTGTTGTAGACTGTCTCCTTACTTCTCTTGCGGGCCCTCCTTCAGAACTGGGAGGGTGCTAAGGAAATAGATTTCGCGTGTTTTATCCAAAATCAATAACCTTATTCTACAGAAAGAAAAATTATTTTTACTCCGTTAATCTGAATAAAAATAGTTACAGTAATATATGATTATGGAAAATTTACATGCAGGTGTAATAATATCTTTTCGTGGAATAAATAAAACTGTGAATTAATTCTTGTAGAACTAACATTCGTTTTTTATGAAGGAAGATTTTTTTTCCTAATAGCTTCAGGAAGGAAAGCGGCATTAGTGGGGCTTGGCATTATAAGACATTTTAGATATATTCAATAGCACTGAAATTTTAGGCGTATGCTGGCCAGTTCCATCTAACTATGTACTCCATTAGTGGCCGAATGGTTAAAACTGTTGCATTCTGGTAGTTTACGACTGGTTCGAATACAAGCGAATGAGCTGGAGACATAGTTGGTTTTCGTAGTTTACTCCATGTGTGACGTGAATACGAGCCAGTTTTGGTTAGAAGGTCCCCCAAGAAGTCACCCCTTCCCAAGGGAGATAGCCCTCATGAACTCTGTGATAATCAAAAAGGCCTAACCTAACTATCAAACTATACCTTTACTTTTGAAATATTTATTCTCCAGTCTGTCATGATGGGGTCGGGCATAATCGCCCATTGGGAAAGAAAGATTCTGTACCTACTGATACACAACAAGCTTTACTAAGAGATTTTGAACACGTCTTTGCACATTTGTTCAGTTACAGAACCTTGCTATAAATATGCAAATCCGTGTAGCCATTAATCCTGTCCTTTTAAAAGTAAAAAAAACCCCGAAAGTCTTCTACGGACACCTGTGCAAAACTGTATAATCAGACGACAATCTGATGACAATCTGCATCTAGTTTCTTTGCCAGCCTGTTATTTAGATTGTGCCATCGATGCATTGCCCATAATACATTTTAAATGCTCTCCCACGAAAAGGCAGAAAGGAGGATATTACGCATTGAATGCCTTGTATGCAGCTATTTTCATACAGTCATGTGTAACCAATATTCTTACTTATTATCGTATTAGTAGGTTCTGCGAAGTCAGTCTTGCACTTACATTTCGATTTCTTCTCGCTAATGGACAGATAGATACATCTTTGATTTCTCTAGTAGTCCTAGGAAGACAATCATTGTTTCAATGATTAACATTTCAAGTGATGAGAAATCTATTTTCTATCTTTGATATGATGTTTTGTGAATACTAATAGCTCTAGGGACATTCGATTGCCACAGACCACCTTTTGGTTTACCAACCACATTTCACTGCTAATATTCATCTTGTAACACTCCCTCTATTTATCTTTAAATCCATGAGGAATCCCTGATACTGCTCGTCAACTTTAATTTTGTTCGGCAATACATCTCGAACTCCTGGGACGTTGATTGCTGTTCCGTATTAAGGAACATTTAGTAGCACATCAGAGATAAATATTCAGGTTAATTGAGTATCGCTTGTAAAGCGATACTTGGTGATGACTATTTGTAGTATAAAATGCATTAAAAGATTTTGGTATGTTTTAAATTAGATGGATGGAAAGATATAAAAACTGTACCACTACTCTTATATTGAAGTAACCTAAGAACTACTATAAACATAATTACATTATTAACATGTAATTATATTACTTGTTCTGAATTTTTATCATAATTATGTATTAGTATATCAGCAATATATGATTCGCATCTCATTTTCCTTGAGACGATTTCGGATACGCTTTACTGAAATTATTTTGATGTAGAGCAATGCAGTTTTATTCGCCATTGCATTTTATAGTATCAAATAAATCACGACAAAGGATTTTAGTTTAGAAAATGATAAATGCATATTTTTATTGCCTTCTCAATGATATTAGGATAATTTTAATTTAGGTTGCCATAAACTTGGTTTGGTTTGGTTTATTATCGCAAAGATCACTAAGTCTATTCGCATAAGGAAAGGGATGTCTTTATGGAGGACTTTCTAAGGGAAACTGGCTCGTATACACGCTACGCATGGCGGAAACCACGAAACTGCCATGCAGCCAGACCGCTTGCCTGGATTCGAACCCATATTCGATCTGAGCGAATAAATTTGAATACTGTCGGCCTATAAATTTGAATATTTAAAATTTATAAATGTATTTTACTATGGCTTTTCTAGCTTGGTTTTGCCTTACGTAATCTACTTCAAATGCACTTCACATGACATTCATTTAATGTACAGTGACAAATTACTGTAATTCGTAAAATAAAAATAAAAAATTTGTACTACAGAACTAAAAGTCTATGAAGATGATACAACGCCTTAATCATTTTGCAAAGTGCAACTATAAATTTACCTTTAATTATTCTTCAATGACTATCATTTGGTTTGTCAGCCGACGGTTTGATTTGGTGAGATTTGCAAGTAATTTTCTGCTGGTGATTTACAGTTAATCGAGCGGATAACTGTCTGTTTCATAGCCGTATGATACAGTCATTTATGATCATCTTTGTGTATGTGTTTCTAATGCATAACAAAGCAGGACAAAATTAAGCCAATTTTTTATAATAAAGAAATCTGAAAAATTATTAGAAAGAGCAAAAAAATAATTATTATCTGAAAATATAAAAAAATATATTTGCAAAGTTGTTTAAAATTTTTACATCTGGATTACAATATACATTATGTAAATTGATAATATACTGCATTAACCAAAATTTACGAAAAATATGCCAAATCAAACTGAATAGTCTGATTCTGATTTGTAAATAAAAAAATATGTATTCATGTATTCATCAGACCTGTGTTACATTTATTAATTATGAGTTAAGGTATTGTTTTTATCACAGGCGTAAAGGGCAAAATTTAGGGTTGTTGGCGTGATAATTGTCAGCTCAGAACATGTACTAACACTGTCACGAAACTACACATACTAGCCAATGAATTAGAAAACCAAGATCAATATTTCATTGGACCACCTTTTACACGGATAACTGCTCTGATTCTTTTGGGCATCAAATCATCATGCTTCTGGAGTGCATTTACATCCAGGGAATACGCACTGGCTATGCAGTTTTTTAGATCTTGTAAATTAGACGGAAAAGGAGAGCATTGTCGGATGCATATTTCCACCATATCCCACACATTTTCTATAGGGTTAAGATCCGGGCTCTGCGGTGGCCAGGAAAATTGTTGGAAGTTAGACTGAAGGTATCTCATGGCTGTTTGTTTACCCTCGAGGAATAGCAGGGCACGACTTCTATGCCAGCAGAACATGCCCTATATCATGATACTCTCACCACACCTTTAGACAGTGCGAGTAAGACAAGATGAATTCATGGCTTCATGGGGTTCTCGCCAAATTCGACGTCTTTGATCAGTGCAAAAAAAGGTGTAGCGTAATTCATCTGATCACATTACCCGTTTCCAATCCTCAGATGTGCAGTGTCTTCTTTCCCGACACCACTGCAAACGAATTCTTGGACTTCTAGATAGGGGTTTCTAATCCCGTCCGTATCCTTTACAAACTCTCACTGCACGGACTTATTTTTGTTTTTATCCTCACCTTATTGAATGGCTTTGTTATTATTGGTTTTTTCGCCTTCGGGTGCAGAGTTCAAAATTTAACACTTTTATTTTCTCTATTTTTGTTAAGGGTAATTTTTTTTATTTTTATTCACTGGTTTGTACTCTTTGTAGTAGATACTAGTTGCAAGATTACGATCCAAGATCCCGAAAAGCGTTACAATAGAAATAGCGCATAATGGAATAAAATATAATTTTAGTTATACTTACTCATAATTTAAGTGAAAAGAATAAATATCCGACGCCCTTAAATATTTATAGAATGTTTTCATTTGGTTTATTTTTTTAATATTCTTTTATTTGTATAATAAATGCGCTATATAAATTTACATAACAGATTCTCTCTAACAGAAATGACGAAAAAAGCACATATCCCATTTTCATGTAAATACTTTTTCTTGCAAAACAATTATCATACTTTTAACAGTTTAAATTCATTCTTTAACCAAATACAAATGAACTATTAATAAGATCAGTAGGTTATTTAAAATATATTACACACAATTCCCCTTAGCTTTCATTCATAAAATAAAAAAATTATCGAATGAAATAAACGCTGTTTCTTCTCGCTTTACTGGATAGCCCACAAGGTATGTTTGGCGTTAATTACAAAGACTGCAAGGCGATAACTCACTATTCCAAATATGACTGCCAAGCAGATGTTTCGTCCAATGAGAGCAGACCGTAGGCAAAAGGTCTGTAGGCTTTGTGAATATGCGAGTTACGTCTTCTAGAGAAGAACTGTTGGTTCTAATTCCAACTTGTAAAAACCTTTGATACGGCTGCTTTTGAGAACCCAATGAGGTTTGCTGTCTTCGAAATCGAGGCTCCTGCTAAACGGGCACCAACAATTAAACGCGCACTCTTTTCCAATGGTGAAAGACCAGTCGTTTTTCCCATTTAACTTCATTCATCCTTAAAAGTACTCTTACACCTTACTTATACTAGCATTCTAACTACGTATAATCCAAGTCATAAAAAAGTGCATACTTCATCCCTAGCACGCCTTCAGACGAAAATCTCGAAGGTTTCTAATTCATTGGCCAGTGTGTGTATATGAAACATTTGCAGTATTCTATTTGCAATATCTATTTTGCGATGATTATGATAGATTAGGTTAAATTATAAAGCAAAGCAGAATAGAACTATCTGATTAAGAGGAGAAATACCTTCCAAGGAGGATCATTTAGGGGAAATTGGCTTGTATTCAATACACATGCGGGAAATCACTAAAAGACACATGCATCCAGCTGTTCGTTAGGATTTGAGCCCAGGTGAAGCTACTCGTATTTATTGAATTTAACCCTCGGTCGCTGGTGGACCTATTTCATGAAGAGTTCAATTCTAAGATTACACTAATTGTTTGTTTTTATTCGAGAACTTACACAAATAATTTCACTTGAGAATATCTAGATTAAAATTTCCAGAGAGAATCTATTAGATGCTAAGTTATTATTTAAATGACTAACACATAATTAAATATTAAATATCAATTTTTTAAACTAAACCTTACATTTATAAGACAGCCAAATTCTATTGATACTATTATATCTTTTCTTGAAATTAAGATTTCCATTGTAGAGCATTTTGATGTTGGATACTGGAAATATACATACACTTTTTCTCTTTAAAGTGATATCTGTTGACCCTAAATTATTCTTAGGTTAAGAAGAGGATTTTTTTGGGCATCTATTCAAGTAATTTAAATTGAAAAGTTATTAAAACAGTTTTACCAGGGGCCAGCGATTAATCACAAAGTTTGGCGGAGTTTGTTTCCGAACGATATAGCAAACCCAAAATCATAACCAAGTAATATGAATTTTTCCCCTCCTTCATTCAGAGTTACAATTTTGAATTTACTGTCAAGTAAAAATGAAGCTTTTGCATGCTTTCAAAAAGACGTATTTTGCCCTCCACTCGACTATGCAAAAATGGAAAAAATTAAGTTATATACCACCAGGGAAGTCACATGGAAATGCAATGTGAAAAATTGATAGAAAAGAAAGAGCTTCGCATCGCCACATGGCTCGCTGCTTCAAAAATCACATTGCTGACAGCGCTAAGATTTGCATGTACTGCTGGTGAGAAAAGCCTTACGATCACCTGGAAAATAAGTTATAGAGCAATTTGTACTTTTAGAAATAAAGTAAGCTCTCCTCTTTTTTATTATTTAAAAGCGCTGCCATTAATTTTTCGGGGAGGAAAGGGGAAAGTACATGGCACCTGAACGTGGCGACATTTCTTCCTTGGCCTTTTGGTTACTGGTAAAACATACAGGTATGCTATCAGAAATTAGAAAAAGAGAACGGAGTTTATGGATTTTGTTTATATTTTTAAAATTATTACAAATACTCTAAAACTCCCAAAAGCGGTTTCAGAAATTCGCGTTGCGAAAACATTGCCATGTTAATTACGACACATGCTTTTTACGCATTTTATAAAAGTTAATCAAAACGAAGGAAATAAATATTCTTACTAAAATTCGACATCAGGAGTAACTCCTTACCATTCTGGAGATACGGTATGTTTAATTTCATTTTAAAACCCAAAATGTGAGCTGAACTCTGTTTTTACGTTATTGGTGGCGGCGTTTAGTTTTCTTTCATACTTGTTTAATTGGAAAAAAAATAGGTGAGTGAGGTCAAAGTATAATTAAAAGTAAAACAAAAGTATGGAGCACTTGTCACTGGAAGTAGAAACTTCTTATGATGATGCGGAAGTACGAAGGTGATAATTCCTTACAATCTATCTCTCTTAAAGAATGAGAGGGGGCGAGAAACGAGACCCAGTCTACCAGATCCAAGGAGTGAGGCCGAATTATTTTCTATTGTATTTTAGTTCGTGAGGGATATGGATTTTTCGAGCAGGCTACTTGAATAATCAAGGGTGTCCTCGCTGTGGTTCGAACCACGGACTTTTTACTTTAAGCTGAGTTTTCTAACGATAAGATGCAGGGGGAGTGCAATAAATCTTTATAATTACAATAAAGGTATTATCAAGGAAGGATATCTGGAATTATGTACGTTATCTTTAAATTGCATAAAGTGGAGGGATGACAATATCATTTGTAGTCATATATCTGAGTATAATTTTTAGCATCCAACTTTTTCTAACAGTTAATAGCTTGCTGTGTATGAGAAGTCTTGCCAAAATATAAGCACACTATTAATAAAATTTTATACAATATACTTATTAGAGACCATTAGGCATTTCGGAATAAGAAACACGAAAAATCAACATTACCTTCTCCGAGATTAGATCCCCGGATTTTCCAATTGCTAACCGGACGCGCTAACCCTTTACATTCCAGCACGCATCGGAGAATGTGACATTCCTTACATTCTCCTCCACTTAAAGGGCGGCTGAGAAGAGGCATGACACCCAGTTGACTAAATTTAGGTAGTCACTAATTATCGTTCTCCACATTTTAGTTCGGGCCCCCCTGCAGAGACTATCAGTCATTTTGGACCCTTACCCCATACAAAGATTTAAAATGGGAAAATTGAACTGTGCCTTCGCCAGGATTTGAACCAATGACATTACAACTGGCAGTAAGATGTTTTGTATTGTAAGTTGCCAGGCACTGTGACGTACCAGAGTTCTGTTCTGCATTCGTCAATATTCTAAATTTAAATTATCTGTTTGTGTGACAAGGTAACTCTCGGAACTATCGCTATCAGTATTACTAATATGATTGAAAACATTACAGGTGTTCTAGATATTAGTAATTTAGAAGCCAAGAAATGATATGAAGAAATGCTTTATTTACAGATTCAAAGATTCATACACTTAAAACAAAGCTATGAAAATATTATTTTTTCCCACCAATAAGGATAATGCAACTGATACTACTACTACGCTAATGCATCTTCATCAAAACATCATGGCATGTACCCATGCTTATAATGGAATACCGAAGAAGTTTCGCTAATTAAAACATTTGTAATTAACAGTAAAAAATAGCGAATATCGAGTGATTCAAGAGTTTCTTGAAAGGTCACATTTTTTCTTTGTTTCTTGGGAGAAATTCCATTATAACTAGAGTGTAGTAAAAATATTTATATGTGGTAAAAATACTTTTTTTTTGTTGGAAATAAATCCAATAAATTCCTAACACTTACAAATGTGTGTATGTCTTCTATTTATTTATTTTTTCTAACTTAGTGAACAAGAAAAACAAGCTCGATGAAATAAATGTTCTTAATTAATCAAATTGAACCTTGGATCAACTCTTTTAAATAATTTGCTACAATGAATTTTTTGAGTTTTGTGGTCCTCGATGTTTTGAATTAAGTAGTTTTTATTTCGAAAAATTTTTATTATTTTGAAAGGTCCAGTGTATTTTGGCTGAAAAGCATGAGGTGGTTGTAAAGCCTTTAAAAATACCTCATCTCCAATATTAAATTTTGGTGGTTCTCTGCCTTTAACAACTTTATTTTGAGACTGAAAATATTTTTCTTCGTTTTGTTTCACTAATTCTCTAGTTGCTTTAATGTGTTCTCTCTGACGTAACAAGTATTGTGAAGGATTATCTACCGTTACCGGTTCATTATTTGTATCTAGAGGTGTATTGAGTTCGCGCCCAAAAAATAACTGTGCGGGAGTAAAACCTGTAACAATGTGTTTAGAATTGTTGTAATATAGTTTGAAAAAAGCTAATCTATCTGACCATTCGATTACCTTATTGGATAAAGAAGCTATGCTTTCTTTCATAGTTCGATGAACTCTTTCTATGATTCCATTAGACTGTGGATAATAAATGGAGCTTTTTCTGTGTTCAATATTGAGATCTTTTAGAAATTTTTCAAATTCAGCTGAACAAAAATTTGAAGCATTATCAGATAAAATTACTTTTGGAATACCAAATTTTGAAAAATAAAGATTCATACACCTTATTATTGTAGCAGATGTAATATTTGACAGAGGAATAGCTTCTAAATATCTTGAATAATGATCAATAATAGTTAGAATGAAAAATTTGCCATCATGTGATCTAGGCAATTTACCCACAATGTCAATTGCTAACATTTCTCCAGGTGCTAAATCAGATTTTTTTATATTACTTGTAATTGTTTTACATGACTTTGGTTTATTCTCCAAACACTGTTGACATTTTTCACAAAAGTTTTTTGTATCTAAAAACATGCCCTTCCAGAAATACTTTTTCTTAATGAATTCATAAGTTTTACTAGTACCAAAATGCGGAGCATGAGCAATCTCTAAACAAGGTTTTACTAAAGAATTTGGAAGTAGAATTTTATTTTCTAAATGCCTTGTCTTTAAATGATGCGCTCTAGGTCTTAATTTTATCATTACTACACCATTTTTTTTATCAATAAAATATTTTCCACAAATATCAGCTTTATTATTGTTAATTTGGCTTAAGATATCCTTAATATTTTTGTCATTTCTTTGGTGATTAACTATATTTTGGATGCTTAACTGAGTATTATCTGAATGAAATAAGTTGATATTGTTTACACTATGAGATGCTTCAGGAACTCTAGAAAGAAAATCTGCAGGATTGGAAAAACCAGGTATATGTTTTAGAGAGTAATCAAAATCTTGTAAATACAACAACCATCTGGCAACAATGTCAGGCTGCTTATCCAGCTGCATATGAAAAGTGAGTGGTCTAGCATCAGTTAAAATAGTAAATTTTTTGCCATATAAATGTTCATAAAAATGCTTGACAGAAGAGAAAATAGCATAAAGCTCACGCCTGATCGATGGGTATCTAGACTCAGCAGGAGTGAGAAGTTTCGAATAAAATTCTACAGGAAAGAATTTATCATCAATCTTTTGTAACAGAATACCACACATAGCTACTTTAGAAGCATCAGTGATCAAAAATATCTCATGATTATCATCAATGTTCCTTATAGTTGGTTTGTCCAACATTATTGATTGTAATTTATCAAAAGCATCTTGGCAATCTTGATTCCAAACAAAGGGAACATGTCTTTTAGTTAAGTGTACTATTGGCTGAGTGATCTCAGCAAAATTATGGATTAAATGTCTAAAATAGTTCATCATGCCAAGAAAAGCCTGAACTTGTTTTACATCCTTTGGAATAGGAAATCTTGTAACCTTTGAAATATTTTCTTCAGAAGGAGAAAAACCTGCTTGTGAAATATTGAAACCCAAATAAGTTATTTCAGATTTACAGAGCTGCACTTTAGCTGGATCTAGAGTTAAATTAAATGATTTTAATCTGTCAAACACTTTTTGAAGAATTAATTTTAACTCACTCATACTATCAGCTGCAATAATAATGTCGTCTAGAAAAAATTGAACATTACTACCTTTAATGTCATTTAAACATTTTGAAATTAATGTATGGAAATAAGAAGTGCTATTGCGAGCTCCAAAGGGAAGTCTACAAGGATGAAAATTACCAAGTTCGGTGCAAAATGCCAACTTTTCTTTATCAGAGTCCTGTAAATTGATCTGGAAAAAGGCTGACTTCAAATCCAGTACACAATACAATTTCCTACCAGCAATGTTATGCAAAATCTCAGAAATTTTTGGTAGACAAATTTTGTATGATTCTGTGATACAGTTTAATAGACGATAATCTACAACCATACGAAATTTTGGTGTATTTTTATCTTCACCAGGTAAATTCTTTTTCCTGACAAATATTACAGGAAAACTATAACTTGAAGAAGAGGGTTCTATTATGCCTGCTTCTAATAATTTTGCAATTTCTTGTTGAGCATACTGTTTTGCAATTTTAGGAATAGGGTAAGGTCTAGTTTGAATTGGGAAATTGTGAAGAAGTTTAAATTCTGGTACAACTTTATCAGTAGATCCTAAAGTATTATATGATTTTGAAAACACAGCATAATTATTCATTAGCAATTCTATCATTTCATTTTTTGCTTGTTCATTTAAATGATCTAGTTTAAAGTCTGATACATTTAATTCCTCTTTTCTAAGTTTAATTACTTCTTGCAAATTTAGAGTGTTGATTTGTAAAGTCTCATGATTTTTGGGACTAACAATATCCTCAAAATGAAATGGCACAGCAGTTCCAATAACAGAATTCTTCCTCAAAATTAATTTCTCATTGGTGTTGTTTTCAACAATAGTTTGAATGTGGTTGTGACAATCAACTATATGTAAAGATTCATTGATATGGAACTTATTTTTTGATGGCTTTGGAGAAAGCAAAATTTCTTTAAATTGTTTTAAAGCTTCAGGAACAGCTAAAGAAATGATTTGAGATTGACCTGGCTGGACAGTTATATTAGAAACCATTCTTAATGAGTTTAAATTACAATTTTTTCTTCTTACATTAACTGAGTTCGTTAATTTTTTATTGGGATAATTTTCTTCAAAGTCCAAATGAGTATTATCTACTATGAGTTTCTTATTTATGGAATCTAACAAAATTTTGTTACTTTGAATGAAGTCATAACCTAGGATTATCTGATAAGTAGAATTCCAATTGTTTTGGGTGACATAAAATAAATTAGTGAACCATTTACTTTGAATTTTGAATTTTAAATTAACTGCAGACATGTAAGGAATGCATGAATCTTCAATAGTTTTTATTCTTACCATCCGAGAAACAAATTCAACTTTAGTGAATTGTTTAATTTCCTCAATAACATCTGGTTGGACTAAAGATAAATTTGCACCAGTATCAAGAAGAGCTTCATAAGTCTGAGAACCAATTTTAAGTTTGATTATTGGCAGATAATTAGAATTTTCTGAGTTACAAGACATCAACAATTTGGTTGAGTTTCTATTATTACATCTTTTATTTTTTGCAAACTTGTGTTGGACATTATTGCTGTTACTTTGGATCTTTTTTGGATTATGATGTCTATACAGTTGTTCTTTATAACCCCAGTCTCTGCGGATTCCTGCAAGGGGTCTAAAATTTTTGTTGTAATATATCTGGCAAGAATCCTTAGCTAGTTTAAATGCTTATTCTGACCTTTTTTGTATTGACTATTATTTCTGTAAGGATGATAGTTCCTCCGCCAAGTATTTCGAAATTGTCTGTGTCCCCTGAATGTGCTGTTTCTAAAATTATGCTGGTCTTGCCTAGGAAAATACCAACAATCTGTTGTTAAGTGTCTTTTGCTACATATATGACAAGATACACTATTAAAGTTGCTAGAATTTTGAGATGTAGAAGCATTGTGATTTATTCTTGTATAAGATGTGTTTACAGGCTTATTTTGAGAAAGTTGATTTACTTTATCTGTTAGCTCCTGAATAATTTTATTCTGTTCAAGTCTTTCTTTGAGAAGATTATTAATCTCTAAATTTTGCTCAACATTTATGCTGTTCAAATATGTTTTCTCATCATTCAATGCATTTTCTATATTATTTGCCAATTCTACAGCCTTATCAAAGGAAGATGGACCTAATTTCTTAACTTCAATCCTAATGTCTGTTCTGAGGGCCTCAAGAAATTTAGTGAGCTTCATTTTCTCTTTTAATTTATGTAAACTAGAATCCTCAACCGAATCTTCATTTATGTATTTTGTCGCTGTTGTAGTAATCTCGTCAGCTAATTCCCTAACAGATTGGTTACACTTTTGAGAAATGTTTGAGAATTGCTGTTGAATGTCCTGAAAGGATTCAACTCGTGCAAATTTATTCTTTAATAATTTTTCTAAATTTTCAAATTTATTTTCCTTAGCTGCTCTTGGATCATTAATTAGGAAATCTAGAGCTTTATCCCTACAGTTTATTTTCAGAATGATTATTTTCTTTTCATCTGACCATTTTTCTAATTTAGCAACACTATTTATTTGATCAAGAAAGAAATTTACATTTTCAGATAAGTTGCCACTAAATGTGGGCAGAGCAGAAGCTAGGGAAGTTGCCATACCAGTGTTAGATCTACCTTTAAGCTTTGACATGGATGAAGAAATATAGTTACTTATGTTGCATTACCTTACAATCTGCTATTTCTATTTTAATGATATTGAGATCTACATTATTTTTCACAAACACTGAGCGCTCTATCTGATAATTTACATATACATTTACCAGACATGCATATAGGTAATTTTTTTAAATAATTTAGTAATTAATTAGGATCTCCTGCAACTTTAACCATGCATATATCAAATTAGTGATGCAATATAAGTACATTGATCATTAATACTTCTGGATTCTAATAATTCTGAACATTATTCTATCATTACATACCACAATCCAATGAAATTACTGAAATCAGCTTTTGATTCAAATATCTTAAAACTTTCATTAAATATTCACATATATATAACAATACATATAAATTGAATTTTTGAATTATCCAAAATAGAATTACTCTTTCATGGCATATTACCCATCATTTATCATAAATTTTCAACAATATAAATCATATGTGTAGCAAATATACTATAGGTCACACATTTTATTTAAATTCTCAACCTGAACTATTAAGTTATTTCTTTTGTCACGGCACCATATGTAGTAAAAATTATTTATATGTAGTAAAAATACTTAAATATATTTTAATTTCTTATGTAATTAAAATTGTGTTAATTTCTGTAGGTTATGAGAAATATTAATTATAATTATTCTGGTGTACAAGTGATAACCAAAATTTTGAATATTAATTTTATCAGCGATGAACCGCGAATAAGAATGAAGAAATCCAACTACCCAGTATAGGATTAAGACATGTGATTAAGAGTACATCACGTTGTTTCCGCAATAACCCGAATGATAGGGATAAAATATGTGAACTACAGAGGATAGCAAAATAAAGTACTTACCCCAGACGTTGTGATAGCCGAAGAAGAAAATACAAGTTAATCATCTACAATTTACTCTATTTATTTTTCCTATCAAAAATTTTACTGCTGAACTCACACAAATAAAACAAGAAAATTAAATAATCAGATCATAACTATAGTCCTTCTATAAATACAGAACGTCCACTCGTTTAACGATACACTTTAATATCACAATTTTCTATAAATCACGAAAAACCTGGAATCGAAAATATGTGTAGAGCAGCAATAAACTTGTCTTGAAATTTCTTCTAATTTTGAAGCTTCTACCAGTGAATTAATTTAGAGCAGTGCACCACGTGGCGATAGACAATGGATGAGTCTTAAATTGCACAATTAGATCGTTCATGATTCTTGCTTAAAAATTATCCAGGATGAATTTTCAGAAACTGCATGTAGAATGAATATATTCAATAAGAAAAACTAGAGCTGGCTTTTTATAAATCAGGAAACATCATCGGACTTTTCAGGAGAGTTAAACGTGCATGTTCCAGCGAGGTGGTAGGTGAAGACGCAGTCGGTGAAGAGACAGTCGGTGAAGAGCCAGGCCGAAGCCCGACCTTCACCCTTGAACTCCCAGCAGCGAAGAGAAGAAACCTGTCCAACAACTGCCACCAAGGGCTTGGACGAAACGATGACGATTCTTGAAGCGATAGTTTGATGATAGATGCCGGCTTGCTAGCACATAGAGGCACTTCGTTTGACTAGTATGCTCTACATTTGGTAAATACGTAGAAAACATTAGGATATTATATATGTTTTCACAATTGTTTGAAAAATAGCAAAAAGATAGCATTTTGAAAGGTGATATTGTCATTTGTTATTGTGATTTCTGAAAGAGATTCTAGGAAACAATATTAAGCTTTGCAAAATGTTTATTGCTGTATATATTTATCACTTACCGGTCAAGTGCACAATGCTGATTAATCAGAATGTTGCACTGAAATTTGTTGAAAATAACGGGAATACGAATATTAAGTGGAAAGTGACTGAGTATCATCTATGCATCTAAGAGGCAGCAGTCTCCTTTAGAAAGTCCTCCCCAAAGTAATCCGTTTTCATAGATGGATAGTCTTCTACCTTTGTTATAGTCAGTTAAACAAACGTTAGTATGTTGCATCAAATTGAATTTTTAATTCATGTTTTTTATATCCTTAATGAACTTAAAAGTACACGGTTCCTTAAGTAAAGTACACGGTGACTTCCGTAAAGTCAGTTAAGTAATAAAATGTGACTGTGTTTTAATTTCCCGAGGTTTAATAATGGAATCACGAGCGTAAATTTTATGAGTAGCAAACGAAATTGAAAGTCGCTCTCCAAATAATTGTATGAAAAAGTTTACAACGAATCTTAAAGTATGCATATTTGAGACAGAAGATGAAGGACGTCAGACGCATCTCAACCAGGGGAATTTTTATGTAAAGTAAAGCTGCGTTGGTGGATAAGTTTCTGACTGTGTGATCACTGACGAAAGTTGCTAGTAATAAAAAGCAAAGGATGTGATGACGAAAAGTTGGCAATTTGTTGAAAGTTTGATGTCTAGGAGAGGGGTCTTTATTATTTACTTCTTTTTCATGTGCGGATTCCGCTTATCTTCAATTCTTCACAAGTCGACCTTAAACGGAAATGACTATCGTTATTCATTCTGAAATTGTTTGGATATTTTACTCGAGACAGGAAATCAATATTTAACTCTTAGGAGGCGCTAGTAAGGAGAGAACTGAAACCTCAACTCAGCAGATTCTTATTAGGCCTTGCGGTCTAATAAGAGAACGCTTGTTTGTAATAAACATCTTACAGTTGAATGGAAACACTAAAAGAGATCTTTTATTAAATTTTTGACTGATAAACAAAACGTTTGCTCATAACGAGTATAAAATGACGTTTGAATTAAATAATTTTTCTCTTACGTATTACCTTCAAACGAAATATATTTTATTCGAAATGTATTTAAACGCAATCAGTCTGCGATCTTAATTATCTTGAAAATTCCATTTCAAGAGAATGAAAACATGTTTTTAAACTAGATATGAATATTTGTTAATGGCAGGAAATTAAATTTTGATTTCATGGAAAACAAAGCATTTTCTCCCTTCGATACCTTGGATATATTACCATATATTTTTTCAACCGGTAAGTGTAATCATTATTATCTCGTTAAGTCACTGTATAATGCATTTGCAGCAAAAACGACGAAATACAGTAGTTATCAATCGTTTCTTAATTTTCTGGAGAAACCTATTCAAATAAACATTTTTCTTAGCATTTCAGAACTTATTACGCATTTAATTGAACTTCAGTTTGCATACAACGGTTTAATTTAAGATGCGCTCTTTGTTCAAATATAAATATTCATTTCGTATATAAATACGAAATGCGAATTGTTAGCAAATATTTAAACCAGTCATTTCACACGGCACATCGATGAATAATTTAAAGATTTTAAGACTTTTAATATTCAAGATGCATGCAACTTTGTGCAACTTTGCTTATGAAAAATAAAGTTACGACAGTTGTGCTTAATATACATACGACGGTAAAGTTTAGAGTTTAGGCTGAATACTGAAATAAATTTCGCGTCAAAATGTTTGTGTTGATTCAGCGGACTGATGGTATGATACCAAAGGATACATAATTTGCAGGATTTATGAAACAGAAATATTTTCAAGTATTTGGAGAATAAAATCAGTGTTAAAATAGATTGCTTCCATTTTAATGCTGATTTTATTTTATACGTGTGACGTAAAATCATTTGCTTTTTTTGTTGTTGTTGCGTCTTATCTGACTTTTCCGACCCAAGCAGATTGTATCGTGGCAAGAAGCGCAAGACTGCGTCTGCGTTAGTATGGGTCTTGAGCACCATTAAGTGACAGTACGACTTTGACCAGCTTTTTCTAATTTTGATGGAGTCAGCCGGGAGCCG
>KK114598.1:143623-211463 GCA_000611955.2 Stegodyphus mimosarum | reverse complement strand
TCATCTTTTGAGTGTCTCATTTGAGCACAGATACAATATACATTTATAAAATAGTTATGCCTTTGCGGGATTCGAATCGGAGCCCAACGAACTGTCCAACAGCCAGACGTACTAACCGCTATGCCAGTTGGGACGGATATTGGCGATTTAAAAAAAAAAAAAACTCATTTAAATATACATGTCAGACAATTAAAATTAAAAAAAAATTGTCAATGAGACTAATAAGAATGACTGTTAAACTAAATTCCGGAGGTTTATAAATTTATGTTTGTAGAATTAGAGTAACAGAGCAGTTATTTATTATTTAGGACATAGATATAGCTCAGACAGGTTTTACAATATTTGAAAACGCTTAAAACTCTAAGGAAAGCTTATTTGGAAGGTAAAACTCTATGAGGTGTTTCTCCCGCCTTCTTCGCAAGCATTCGTGGTGTAGCGGTCAGCACGCAAGACGCGTAACCCAGAGGTCCGTTGTTCGATTCCCGGCGAAGGCGTTTGCTAATTTTTCAATCTCTCTTGCTTCTAAATAACCTAATGCCTCTATAAGTGACGCCCGAACTAAAAGGTGGTGGACAATGATTCTCTACCACCCCGATTTGGTGATTGGGGCGCCTACCCCCAGTAGCCCTTTAAAAGGGGGAGTGTATAAGGTATTTCTCCCGCCTTCTTCGCATGCCTGCGTAGTGTAGTGGTCAGCACGCTCGATGCGTAACCGTGAGGTCGGTGGTTCGATTCCCGGCGGAGGCGTTTGCTCATTTTTCAATCTCTTTTGCTTCAAAAACACCTAATATGGCTACAACTATAAGGAAAGCTTAAGTATAAATTTGCTTTCCCTCAACAAATGGTAATTTTCAGACACTAGCTCTTCAATAGTTTATTGAAATTGTATAATGAAAGTGCACTCTAGAAAAATTGCGAGCATTTAGCAGGTGTTTATGATCACATCAAAGAGTATGTGAATTTCAGTATTGAGTTGAATCTTTGGTTCAACTACTGTGGCAGTACACGCTACTATCTTAGTAGTCTTTGTTGTACTAAACGGACTGGACTACTTGGTTACGGCTAAGCAGTTAAGAGTACTTGCTTATAAGGTATTCTTTTCCTCCTTTCCGCATGTCTTCGTGATGTAAATGGAATAATACTCGAGGCGTACTTCGAGAGATCCGGAGTTCGAATCCCGACGCGAGACTGCATATTTTTTAAGTCTCCTGCTTCAAAATTACCTGATGACCGTACAAGGAAAAGAAATCTTTCTTGCAAGACATTCTAAAAATGGACTGTATTTATGTTACTAATGAACAAAACACGAAACTATTATGCAGCTAGCCCTTTTAACTGTTGGAAATATGAATTCGGGCGAACTATAAGTGATCAGCAACTTTAGTCGCTCAGCCACTTATGGCCCTTCATATATAATGGAAGGGAAATCTGTTTTTCCTTATAAAGGCCGTGCGAAAAAATAATTCAGAATGACTTATTGCAAATTATTAACAAACAAATTGTTAATAGTTAGGCAAGCTGCCGAAAACATACTCTATACCTAATTTATGATATTAAGACCGGCCACAAAACTGCAGTTCAAGTCGTATAGATTAAAGAATGAAAGATCCGAATTTCTTAAATTTTCCAGTTGAAGTATCTAAAGGACCTTGAAGATTTAACGCAGTTCTTGCGGGTAGCTGAACAATGTTTATTTGTGCATGTAGAGAGGAGGCCAATTTATCAGAATGAAAAAATCTGATGTGTACACCACATGACTTCCTTGTACGGAATATTAAATTATGCGCATTTTTCTTGCATTTCATTTAAACGTATTGAACTGAATTAAATCTACTTCGTCGATAGAGCATAAACCACAATAGAGCCCACCAGCGGCCGAGCGGTAAAGACGCTGAACACTGGTAGTTCGGTCCGAGGTTCGAATCCCGCGAACGGGCTGGCTGCATGGGCGTTTTCGTGGTTTTCCCCATGTGTAACGTGTATACGAGCCAGTTTCCCTTAGAAAGTCCTCCACGAAGGCATCCCTCCCTTTAGGCAGATAGCCCTCGTGTGCTTTGCTATAATTAAATAACCTAACCTAACCTAACCTAAACCACAATAGAATAAAAGTACTCTTTAAAATTCACTATGTTTGTTTAGCATAGCGACAGTCTGGCGATAGGTTAACTTAACAGCGTTACATCTCCTTCATTTTATAATTCAGAATGCACAACAATTATGTATATCATCTGAAGAATTATCTAATCGTTGCCACATTTTCTATTCAAATATTATAATAAATCTAAAATGATGCATAAAAGAAATTAAACGAACAAACAAAAAAAGAAATAGTTTTCCACAGACGATTCAGTATTTCTCATTCAATTAATTCAGTTCTCACTTCGCGACAAGGCAGAAATGCATAAAAACTCAAAATATCCATATTAAAAATTCCGCAGTAAATCTTAAACACTTATTTCTTCGAATAAATTCGAGAATGGATTAAACATGATTTAATTCGCAATAATAAAAGAAGACGTTATCTTCGTTGTTGCGAAGCTTAGTTTCTCTAGATTGGTAACAAATCCACTATTCTGTTTCAAATGTAAACAAAGATGGCTGCTATGGTAATAATAATTAGGCTTGGCGGCACTTAAACAACTTTTAATTCTGAAAATATTGCATGCAGATTTACTAAAGGCATAAAAACCTTAAACAAAAGATAAGAACAATATAATTCAATCATTTTTAAAGCAAAATATGCACAATTTACAAACATATAAGAATAAAGAACTTGAGATCCTGAGATTACTGAGCCGAGTGACTGAGCGGATATACTATATATATATACATAAGCGTTTGGTGCGGCCGATTGAAATTAAAATAGAAGGTGCACATCTACATGTTATAATTTTGTATATAGTCCTATATACAAAATTTCAAAGTTCTGGGGCTACTCGTTTTTGAGTTACGCGAGATACATGCGTACGTACGTACGCATAAATGCCACGAAAGAATCTCTTCAGAACCCATTTTAAATCAGTTTTATAATTGTTTTAGAGAAAAAGAGTCCTTTATTCTGTCCTTACGTACAAATGTCACGCAAAAACATCGTTAAATTGCATTCGATAGTTGGCAAAATGGATATTTTCGTTGAAATGTGACACCCGAAATTTTTCGGGATTGCAATACTTCCTTTTTACTTCGGACAAGGAAGTAAAAAAGTAGTAGTTGAAAACCTGTAACAACTGGATAACATAGTCACATTTTTCACTAAGTGAAATTCCAAAATCTTGATTTAAATTAATTTTCTTCAGTACAGATATGACGATATAAGCAGAAAATGTACTTATACTAGGCACTTACAAAAGCTATACCCGACTAAACATCTTTTAAGCGGCTGGATTTTTGAGCAACCAATCCTATCTAACCCTTGTGCTAGGATAGATGTCTGCCTCTACTAAACGACATACCATTTAGGGGGAAAGTGTGATTTTGAATGTCTTAGCCTCATATGTGGCCGAGTGGGTAAAACCGCTGAATACTGGAAGTTAAGCTCAAGATAAATGGATGTGCTCTCCCAGCAAGGAGAAGACGGTGTTGTGCTGCAAAATAAGATAAATTAGGGCACAGCAGTTCACTAGGAATTTATTTTATAGCAAAAAATGCTTCCTAAACGGGTATTATTCTACTGAATATTTTATACAGGGGTTCAAATTTGTTTTTGGACCCATGTGTTTTTCAGTTTTATTTGTGACTACCAGTTACTAAACATTAGCAAAAGGACTTTAATTTGCTTTCACCTTTACCATTTATCTTCTATTTTAAAAATTACTTTTTTTGAAAAAAGGTATTCAAAACGCGTTTGGTAAAAAACAAAATTTATGCAAAACGCTCTGAAAATGAACTCACGTAAGTATTTGGACATTTTGAGTAAACAGTTTATGTTTAATAAAAACATGAAAATAACGTTACATCCAGCATTCCGTTCGACTGGGTGTTAGCTAAGATTACACTTAGTTATTTACGTTAGCATGGATTCATCTAACGTTTTCCTGTAAGAATGTTTTAGTTTTCCACTCATACTAACGACTGCTAGTAGAAAATTCGAAGTAGTATCGAAGAAGTCGCCTAACTGTGTATTTAGAGCTGCATTTAAAATCATTTTTCTAGTAGAATTTGAATATATTTTGCATTTAAAGTTTCCTTGCAATGGTTTTCATTAAGAAAATTTATATAGCTATATTAATCCACATTAATTTCGATGAACGCTAACTTTATAATTCTAAAAGCAGCGAAACATTCCGAAACCATAATGCCTTTACCTGCGTGCGTAACATTAGACAATCTTACCACCAATTACTTCGTCTATAGAAATCCAAATACGCTAAATTTTGACTTTTATGCAAATGTAACGTTGTTAAAGTATCACAAAACTGCTTACTATAGATTTTGGGAATACTATACGTGTTTGGTTTCCTTGTATTCTTACTTACAGAGAATTTCCTTCTTGCTGATCGCCCATTGTAGCCATGCGCCCTAAATAATTCTTCTAAAAGTTTCGTGGCGTACGTTTATTGCAAAATGTTCGTTTAAAACTGTTGAACGTTTTACAGTACTAAGGTTTCAGTATTATGCAATTTTTCGGAGCATAAACTTGCGATTCCTTAGTATTAACTTAAAATGTGCTTCAGACTCCAGTGCAACGCAATTTCCATCGTTTACTACATCAAAGGTTGTTAAACGCTTTACATCAAGTTTTTTTTTGGATATTTAGAATACTGTTATCATCTTTAAAATATAAATATTAAATTTCTAACAGACTTGGTTTTATAATTTGTAATGTCTTGCCATGTTCTCTTCGGATAAGGAACCGTTAATGCATTTTGCTAAATAAAGTAGAAATTTGCAAATGAAGACCATAATATTATTGTGATGTATTTTCATTCAAAAGAAAAAAATATAACAAGAAATATTGTCTACTGAAACGATTCAACAAAACTGTAAAGTGTCCGAATTCTTATGGGAGTTACTGATTAACACTTTTTGAACAAATTATTTTATTACGAGGAATATTTTATGACATTTATTTTACTAGAATCAAGACTTAAAATAGAGAAAAATATAATAGAAAAAATTTGAAGGCTACTTTCTTCCAAAAATTTAAGTGTCTGAAAACAAATGTGAACCACTGTACATAGTATCACAGAATTTTTGTAGCAGAGAAGATAAAAAATTGATGTGACTTGACTCATGGACATATGAACTGATGCTTCATATCTTGAATATCAATATTTTCACATTTGTCTCATGCTAATTTAGCACTTTCTACATAATCAAGAATCAAATCTTCTAATTCACTTCTATATCTGCATATTAATTTTATATACATAATGCACTTAACATACTGTATTCTACTGTGTGAATTCTATTACATTTTATTGCCTATTTACATTAATGTATTTGGTTGTATGCTAATATAGTTTGTAGTATATTACTATGAAAATAATCTTAGTACCATTCAGTGTAAGAACATAACCTGCAGTTACAGCTGATTACTGCCAGATGAACAATGAAAATATAGTTGTAGTTATAAGTGCGCTTTGATCGCTTCCTACGGATGTTTGCTTCTTTTATGGGCATTCTCTCACTTGATAGTGGAGGACGTAGGACAAAATCGACTAACCTATAGTAAATAGATGTTGTCACTGTCTCCCCTCAGCAGTCAACATGTGTAGCATGACTACAAGCCAGGTTTCCGTAGAACGTCTTCCACGAAGGCATCCTTTCCCTTAAGCAGTTAGCCCTCGTGTGCTTCGTCATATTCGAATACTCTATCCTAATCCTACGAAAGGCCTCCACGAAGGGATCTCTTCCGTTGGGCAGGTAGCCTCGCGTGCTTTGCCAAATTCAAATAGCCATTTGAACGTCTGATCGAGTTATCAAAGGATTTTTAAATAATTCATCAGACAAATTTGAACTTCCTTTCTTCAGCACAAAATCGACTAAGTCGTTAGTATGCATTGGATTCGTGGTTGATTTCAAAATAGCTGAAACAAAGTCGTATTATTTAGGAGGCTTAGCAAATTAAAAAAAACAACAAAAGTTTTTTCTAAGTCTAAAGCTGGTGTAGTCGCTTATCTAATGAATTTAATTGATATAAGACGAAAGGTTTATTATTTTATGGTTAATTTTAATAAAAAATATTTCCGAAAATATGAAGATCTGCAATGCATTAAACATTTGAAGTGCAGAAATAGAATTTAATTTCAAGATCTTGTTTCATCTACCGAAAAGCAAGCCTCAGATAACAAAACAGTAAGTAAATACTTTTACATGTGAGAAGTAAGATTAAGTTAAACATTTTATTTTCACATCTAATTTCCCATACAAAGCTCTATAGTTCATTAAACGTAACTAAAACTCTTGAGAATGGACTACTTGTATAACTCTTAAACATGCATTTCAACAGCCATGCTTAAGAAAGCTCATTTTGACTGAAATAGAGATAGAAAGTTGTTAATATTTTATAAAGGCATATTAAAAATTTAAAACATGCAGAACATTTTTAAAAATACTAGTTGCGGTTAAAAATATAATTTTTAAAAACACCAGTTTTAAACAAAAATACGAAGATATTTAGCTCTCTCATTGTAAAACAGCTAAAACAAATTTAAGGCTTATATCTGAGCAAAGGAGACTATGATTGCATTGGACTATAGACTATGATCGCATTGATTATACACTCACGTTTGTGAAAATTGCAACACCATGAAGGACTTACGCGAGTGAGCTGAAATTTTCAGGAAATGCAAAGTAGCGCATGATATGCAAATGATTAGAATTGCAAATCCGTAGCGCATGCGTATGCTGAGCAGCGCCCTCTGAACGGCTGATGGATCCGAATAAATAGACGGCTGTAGCGAGGCGTGTATGGTTATCGGTGGTTATCTGCTAGTGGTAAACGTTAACTCAATCTGTACTTATGCCTCGTCGACGAAAGAGAGCGAGATTTGAACAACTTACAGAGTTTGAACGAGGGAGAATCATCGGCCTTCGTGAAGCTGGATTGTCGTATCGTGCAGTAGCCTCTCGTGTGCAGCGTAACAGCAGCACAGTGATGCGCGTTTGGAAGCAGTGGACGGACGAGTGTCGGACAACTCGGAAATCCGGGAGTGGACCCCGAAATGTGACGTCAGCTCGCGATGATAGACACCTGGTCCGCATGGCGCGGACGGACCGTACAGCTTCCTCTAGACAATTGGCAGCACTGTGGTCAATAGCTACAGGTGTTTCATTGTGTGCTTCATCAATTCGTAGACGTCTGCTGCAGTGTGGACTGCGCGCACGGACTCCTTTATACAGGATCCCCCTAACGCACGACCATCGCCGCCTGCGGCTACAATGGGCCAATCAGCATAGAGACTGGCGTGCTGATTGGCAGCATGTCGTGTTTTCTGACGAATCCCGCTTTAATTTGTGGTACCATGATGGCCGCATTCGTGTCAGACGCTATGCCGGTGAACGCCACCTTCCGGAGTGCATTATCGAACGCCACAGTGGACGAACACCCGGAGTTATGGTCTGGGGCGCCATAGCATATCATAGACGATCTCAATTGCTACGAATTGTGGGCAATCTGAACAGCAACCGGTATATCCGTGAAGTTCTACAGCCCGAAGCTGTTCCCTTCCTTCAAAGCTTGCCAGGCGCTGTATTTCAACAGGACAATGCCCGCCCTCATACTGCTCGGATTGTTAAATCCTTCTTTGCAGCGCAGCAGGTACAGCTTCTTCCTTGGCCTGCGTGTTCCCCGGATATGTCGCCAATTGAACATGTGTGGGATGTCATTGGTCGGCGTCTTGCTCGTGATCCTCGTCCTGTTGCGTCTGCAGACGAACTTTGGGTACGCGTACAAACGATATGGAATGCTCTTCCTCAGTCAGACATTCAAACTTTGTTTGACTCCATGCCACGTCGTGTTGCAGCACTTATTGCGGCGCGTGGTGGCCACACAAAATACTGATTCTGATCTCTTGTTCTTGTTTGTTTGCTTTGAACATTTAATCATTTATTTGTACCACTACCACTCAACTGTGTACTAAATTGCATTCAATTATGACGATTCCTTCTTGGTGTTGCAATTTTCACAAACGTGAGTGTATATAGTATATTTTATATGGTATATTTTTATATACTATAGACTATGATCGCATTGACATTTTAAGACTATGATCTCATTAAACATTTTTGCAAATACATTTTTTGCCTATATTTTGCTTCCATCATTATAACAGCACAGTCTGTCAGGACTGAGTTTTCGGTGCGTGTTCGGTCTTGGCGAACATCTTCGTGAAAACGCAAGTCCTGATCTTGAACAGGGAGCTGAATGCAGCTATGTTCTGGGGTAGAAAACTGTGGTTAAGTGGTAGAAGAACTGCACTTCAGAGGGAATTTAAAATCCTCTTTTATTAAACCACAATTATATACAGCCACTTCCCAACTCGGGAGGGATACAGAAAATAATGACCGCCACTTGGGTCTAAACTGAACATTCAGATAATTTAAACTGAAATTAAATAGAAATTAATTCGTCGGTGTTCACAGAGCTATGAACGCGAGGTTGGCCTCTATGCTAACGGGTGCGTAGCAAGATTTAACTAATACTGACGCACTTGGAATTACTTCAATAAGTAATAGCGTAACAGCGCTACGGCTTAGAATTTAAATATTAGATAGTCAGGCGAACGTCGAATAGAGTAGCAGTGGTCTGAGACTAAAAGCTCTCTTACACTGAGAGGTTCCTACCTCTCGCTTAAATATAAACTTGACTCCACTTCAAATTAGCATAAAGCTGAAACGCGCGCTTATTCTAAAGGGAAGTTGAAATAAGAACAGATAGAAAAAGTCAAATTAAAGTAAAACTTTGTTAGTTTAAAGTAAAACCTTACAAGTCTTCAAAGTTGTCAATTATAAATGTGGTGTTTGAGACGACAGATCCGATTTGGTGTGAAAATATATCACAAATACGGAGGACACTACAGTGAAACCTCCACCTTTAGATTATCTCCTCTGAAAGAGACCACCGCTTGTTAGAATGTGACTGGATTTCGGAACTGAGCATCATCGTAACCCGGAGACAAAACACTAAAAAGTCATTTGAAACTGTAGGTGGTCGTCTTAGAAAGACTTCACTGTATTTTATTTAAAATGTATCATTTGTTGGATAGTTCATGAATACTTTAAATATTCGGAAATCTGAATATGAAATTTATTATCAAACAGGTTTTAATTAATTGTAGATCTTTAAATTCTTAATATGGATCTTCACTAGATTAATACTAACCATTTATAACACTCTCACATTTAAACAGCACTCACATTAAACAGAATTCACATCCTAAGCAGTACTCACATTTGCAACATGAGATACATGTATATGTGGACACCTGCTCTGAAAGCATCTTCATTTGTAATGATTTACAAACAGTAACAGGTTGTTTCCCTAGCGATTTTAAATTTGCTTACAAATCCGAATATTAGCATTACAACTGAAATAAATTCTTTTGCAAGAAAGAAATTCAACTAAAGTACATTATGTATTTAAATTTCAAAATAAGATCCAACTGGTAAGCAAACAAATTATTTTCATAGCTTTAAAAAATAGATAAATTCTAAATGCTGAGGTACTAATTAACAGAGGAATTTCTACACTTAAACGGCGATTCAAGAGAAACCAAATCAAGATAGTGACTAGTTTTCTTCCTACACATTTTAATTTGGGAATCACTGTAGTATCATCAAATTATGCACGGTGGGTGAGAGCTTCGGCTAAGAAACACAGTGCTATTGATATCTTTAAGGACCTTAAACTGCTGAGTTGGTAACCAATTTTGTTTGGATTATGTAATACTTCGGGACGGAAGCCAACTCAGTGGATTTCAGGATTTCAGTATCATCAAATTTTTCGCAAGCAGAGATACTGAAAAATTGATTATGCCTTTGCCGAAAAATGAATCCGAAATGTTTCAGCTGTCAGCTATTTACGTTGAGTTCTATATCGTAAAGACACATGGGAGGAAGACCAATAATTTCCTAGGAAGTGTTCAGACGTTATTACTGAATAACCTAGAATGGAAAACACTGTAATTGACTAAGCGAAAATGAAAATCAAATCAAATTTATCAAAAGTTTTGAAATTAACTTACGTTTAATTGGATACAAAATAAAATTATACATTTTATATAACAGATCTTTAGTTGCAGCATAATAAAGGCGAACATTATTTATTATTTAATTGGTACAATTAAAATTTTTAGAAAGTTCAGACACTAAAAATCTATTAAATGTAGGAAGTTTTGTGCTTTGAACAACATGTGAATTTAAAATAAAACTTCAGGCATGATAAGAAATATTGCTATTTTTATCTGTTTGAATGTGGGTACTTAACAGTGGCTCAAACCATTGAGAATACACCTTACATTTACTTGCTACATCTAACTTTCAATACAAATAACACATTACCAAGAAGAGCAAACACGTTTTTATTTTTACACGTAAAACAAATGGTTTAATTTGAAGTAAAAATATAGAACAATTAACCAAAAAATTCTAAAATGAAAAAAAAAAAAATCAGAAGCATTTTAAATAAACATATGCAGATTTTTGCCTCAAAAAATGAACAATACCCAAGGAACAAGGAAATTTTTGTGATATCTCACATGCAAGGAAAGCGTCAATATTTTGTTGCATGACCTTTGGCTTTTATGATCGCTTCCAAACGCTGTGGTACCAATTCGACCAACGATTTGCTCGTATATGAAGATATTTAATCCCATTCTTCTTGCAACATTGTTTCAAATGTGGTTTGGTTTTAATTCTGTGTTTTTGGACGCCTGTTTCGAGTGTGGCCCACAGAGGTTTTATGACATTGATGTCTAGGAACTGTGGTGGTGTGTATAACTGCTCCTTACAATGAAAAACCTAACCTTTGAGCACTTTCCTCTATATTAATGGGAAGTACACGCAAGTAAACCATATGATTCATAAGACCATCTATAAAACTAAATTTCCTACCCCAGTTGAAGCCATACAACCACAAACCATAAAGGAGACACCACCATGTTTAACTATAGGATGTAAATATTTTAGATCCAAAATTTTGTTGGCCTTTCTGCATACGGTGCGACGGCTGTCACTGCAGAAAATGTTGAATTGACTTAGTAAATGCAATTTCTCCCGAAAGTTATTCGTCTTCAGGTGATATGTTTTTGCATATATACTTTTATATCCAGCTTGTCCAAGTACATATCGCACGGTTTCAACACTTACACTTCTGTCAATGATCTGAGAAGTTTCTGCAACAAGTTTGATTGCACTTACTTTAGGATCAATGTTGATATCTTTCAAAATTTTCCTTTTGGCTGACATCACTCCTTTCCTTACTCTTCCGCTTTTATTTTCAATCAATCTATCACTTTTAAATTTTCCAATAATTTTCTGGACACGCATGTGAGTTCTACTAACAATTGTAGCTATTTCACGATGAGGTTTTCCCTTTTTATATAATCTTAATAGGAATTTTCAATACTGGTTTCTCTTCCAGGATACATTTTCTATTTAAAAGTGTGTGTTGAAGTTCACATAACAAACTTCATCACAAAAGTGAAAAGGTTTAAGGTAAGATTACGCAACATTCAACCAAAATAGAAGCCACGTAGAAAAGGATATAGTGGTAATTAAACATATTTCTCACTGGTGTACTCTCAATTTTTTAGACAAAAATCTACATATGTTTATTTAAAATGCTTCTGAAAATTTTTATTTTTGGATTTTTTTATTTTTCTTTATTTTTACTTTAAATTAAATCAATTGTTATGTGTAAAAATAAAAACATGTTTCCGCTTCTTGGTAATGTGTTATTCATATTGAAAGTTATATTTATCAAGTATACGTAAGGTGCACTCTCAGTTGTTTGAGCCACTGTAGGTAACGACAGAAATACTCAGAACTTGCCAATATGTATCTGCCTCCATTTAGTCGTCGTTTCCTTTTCGCAGCCATATGCTTAATCTTAGGCCTGTTCTTTTAAGCAAGTAAATACATCTTCTCATACTAACATCGCATGCTCGATCCTTCGACATATTTGCAATTTGTTATTTTTTTCCTGGCTTCTTGAAAGTCAAACAAACATTATCATCGCTCTTTAAAAATACGAAATATTGCCGAAAAGTCGAGAATGAGCTCATTACGATGCAATAAAACTATACAATAACAAAGAAAATGTGTTGTAGAAAGTGCTGCACTTAAAGGTATACGCAAATGCTAAAAAGTATGCGTAAGAATGAGATTAGGAAATTCGCGGGGAAAACATTAGTTCACATTAATTGCAGCTGTACCAGTTGATGCAGTCAGAAAGACCGCCGTGAAATTCTCTGCAGCAACCGATGTAACCTGTACTCATATCCCTACCAGAAGTATTGGCGACTACTGAAGATCTTGGTTTCAGATAAGATTTATCATAACAAAATAAATGTAAAAAAGAGGCCAACTTCGGGAGAAACGACTTTGGGTGTAGTTCGTTACACCAACAAAAGAGTTGAGATCTAACGGGTGGCAAGTTCTATAGCAGCTCCTTTAATCATAGCTGTAGAAATGTATAACGTTCTTCAATTCATTTAAAAAACAATTTATTACTTTCTTTGATATCAGATTTCTAACTTGGGAAGTTGTAATTGTCAATAAATTACGTTTAAAAATTTGACTTCTCCAATTAGAAATTAACTTGCTAAATTAGAAATCCGATATCAAAGAAAGTAATAAATTACTTTTTAAATCAATTGAAGAACGTTGTGCATTCTTACAGCTAAGATTAAAGGAACTGCTATGGAACTTGCCATACGTTAGATCTCAACTCATTTGTTGGTGATACGGACTACTACACAGAACATCGTTTCTCCCGAACTTGGCCTCTTTTTAACATTTATGTTGTTGTTATGATATTATTAATTTTTGAAAAGTTCAATTAAAGTTTATGTTCTTATTTAGACACTTAAATGAAAAAGAGTCTACACAAATAAGTGACCTTCAATTTTTTTCTTGCTCTTACCCAGCACTGATTTTTTGAGATTTTTAAAGGGACGTAAAAATGTAAACAATACGTTTAAACAGCTATTTTTAATTATTAAACAGTATAAATTTTCAAGTCTTATTTTAAAGTATAAATTTATGTTTCATTTTTAAAAATTTTTTCTTCTTTTATTTTGCATCTGGAATTTGTTTCGTTACTTAAATTTGAGTTACTGAACGAGAACGCTTTTACCGTTTGAAAGCTGTTTACAGTCTTTTCGAGTTATCGCTGTAGTTAGGCCCGAACCCACTACCAAAATGAAATAGAGCCGGTCTTGCACTCTATCTCTGCGCTATCATTACTTCTATTATAAAGAGATTTTTATTCTTCACTTCTGGGAACGTTTATTAGCATATGAGTGGCGCGGAAACCGGCGATCTGTGCATCGCCATCTATCGGTGACGTCAAACATTCGTTATGAGTATTATTTAGTTTAACCTCTATAATAATTAAGGTTTTTTAAGTTTTAGATTTTTTTCTTTGTATATGCCTAGTGATCTACCTTGATGCCAGTCACTTAGAAGTGGTCTAGCTTTAAGATGAGTGAGTCAGCCAGCGAGTGATAAAAATGGCGCTTTTCATACCTTAATAATTCCATAACTATAAGATGTCGATTAATTAAATTTGGGATGCTAGGTGTTCGAGGCAGCTCTATGAGATGTATATATTTGCAAGTTTTTAGGTCTAATAGCTTTCGAGTAATGCGGGGGTCGAAAGTAGCTTAAAATGGTTCACGTACAATACACATGGCCGGTGCCCCGCTGTTTTCTTTTCCATCTGCTTGGCGGACACACTGCCGTGTGTCTAAATATGTACTAAAAGGATTTAATGCTGCGCACGTACCGAGAATTATTTCATCAGTATATAGCTGGATTGATTTCAAGTTTTAGCACAACAAATAAATTTACTTTCCTACGTTTCATGTTTCATACTACAGAAAAGGAATTTCACCTAGATTTATCTTCCTAAACAAAATGTGCTACATTTAAGCTATTTTCTAGTGAAATTAATGATTTGTATTTTATTTGAAAGTCTTAAAAACAGGACATTACTTTCGTTAAAAGGTAAATTTGCCAGCTGTTTCTGCATTCAGTTCAGGGTTATAATTCAATGAGAAGCTAATTATAAAAAATTTTTCCCTCTTTCTCCTTTAAAGAAATAAATATTTTTAAAAATCAATACTGCTTCAAAACAACAACCCTTTTTAAATGTAATTAACAATGTGATACAACATTTTAATCTTTTTCTATCATTAAGGCTACATTATTTTCGTACATATCTCAATTAAAATATTAAATTAATTATATGATAATTCTGGATCCAAAATAATTCATAAGTAAGGAGACGAATAAAACTATATATTACATATTCATTGCTGCTTTAAACAATTTGTTCTGTGCTGAATTTCTATTCATGTAGCTCAGTAGCTGAGATGGATGATCTTTTTATCGGTATTTAATTGACTGAAATTTTTCACCTTATGGTTTTAATATTCTAATTAGATTATTTATCAATTTCAATGTTTGAGAGCAAATGAATAGAAATTGCTTGCTACGTTTTAAGCAAAACAATTCAAAATCTAACTTGGAATATTAAAATGAATGCTGTGTTAATAGAAATTAAACATGCAATAGATACGATTACAACTGGTTGGAAAGCCTTGTATTTATTCTTAAGGTTAATTCAATACAAAGAATCTTTTCAGAGCTTAAAAATTTTGCATAAATGGATAAGACTTCGTGACTTTGTTAATATTTAATTTGTATTCACATTTTTATGATTAGATTGTTAAGTTTTAGATATGCTTTCAATCTGCTGTTTTGAATATGCAGAGGAATTTACATCCCAATAAGTGTTTTAACAGAAATGATAAAAAAAATATGGATTCATCTACAAAAAAATACTGCTTGAAATGTCGTGTCTAAAACTAAATTCAAAATTCAAGACACTTTTATGCGTTGAATTGTGTTCATTTTTTTACTTTGTTCTAAAATTTTGTTTGAAGAAGTCTCAATGCACTAAATTATAACTGAGTTCTACAGCCACAAACATCATAATTATAGTAATAATCTACTGAGCATTTTGTGCGGTATTCTGTACTTCACTCATATTGGAATTAGTTTAAGAAAATTGATCTCACTTTTTCTGTTAGATTGTTTAGATCCTTGCTAACAACGTGTACCAACTTCTCAAAACTGCCCTAATGGTTGGACAGTTGTTCATTCAGCATTCGTCAGGAAAGGCAGAACCTAACGATCTGTTTCATACCCGGCAGCGTTGGCCAAAGTGCGTCACAGAGGGGACTATTGTTGCATGTGAAGGAGGAGATATATATATATACAACTACAAGCATCCATGCATTTTTTTAGGATTTGAACCTGGGTCTAAGGCTACAGCAGCTGGCTCCGTTAACAACGGTACCGAGCAGGAAAGCATATTTTGAAAACGGATGCATTTCATTCCTTTCTTTGTTAAAGTACGCTTATACAATATTTTCTCCTGTATAACATTTAAGAATAAGTTACATTACGCAGAAAATTTTATTATTTCATTAATCGTAACAAATCCAGCCTGGCCAGGTGTATGGAGCTATTCACACCCAAGTTTGAATCTCAAAGAAAGGACTATAGTCTTCGTAGTTTACACTATTACGTATAACACTACACTATATAACAATCAATTTCATTCAGAAAGTCATGCAGAAGTTATGTTTCCTCTTACGAAGACAGCTTTCACTTGCTCTGCGTAACTGATTGAAAGAAATAAATACATATTTCCGTGTACTTAACATACTGCACCAATAGAATCAATATAAATCGTCAATATAAACAAAACGTTTCGAGAACTATGAGCTGGATGTGTTGAATCCGTAGATATTTCTCTTAAGTTATGCGGGTAACGCATTTTTGTTCAGCAGAAAAATGTATGCACATTTCAACAGATGGTATCTGCTTACTGGTTTCGAAGTTGAATTATCTTAACGATTTGTAGTATGGTATTTGCTGAAGTAATATCAGTACTTTCATGATTATAATAATGTGGCGTAAGATAGCCAATCAAAACGACCTTAGGGACCTTTATGAATGTTGTGTAACACACAAAATATCGGAGGTCCTTCGTCAAGAAATTACAGTAGCATATGCAGCAATCCCCGCGAACCCACTGACCAATGTTGTTCAAGCCACCGCTCACCGTTGTATATGTGCTTGGCCGCTAATGACCACCACTGCGACAGTTTGAGAACTCTGCGTAACTGTACAGGTATATGTGCAGGAAGATTGTGTTAAATTTAACTTAATCTATATCTATGCTATGCATTATTATATTAATCTATAATTAAGTTCATACACAATAAAGAAGTTTTCTTCATTAACGTGCATGTATATTTCTCTGGCGAACCCTTTATCTGCGTAGTTACCTGGATATATTGATGACAATAGATAAAGTAATTGAGTTTTCGACAAGTTATTTGTTAGTTTGGATTATTAAGTTTGTAAAGTTTTAGTTTAAACTAACAAAGTTTTATGTTAAATTCTCTTTCCTATGAGCTCTTATTTCAACTTCCCGTTAGAATAAGCGCGTGTTTCAGCTTTATGCTAATTTGAAGTGGAGCCAAGTTTTGTATTTAAAAAGTTAGCAAGGAACTTCTCGGTGTGAGAGAGCTTTTAATCTCGGATCACTGCGGCTATGTTCGACGTCCACCTGACCAGCTAGTATTTAAATTCTAAGCCATGGCGCTGTTACTCTAATACATATTGAAGTAATCTAAGTGCGTTAGTATTAGCTAAGTCTTGCTACGCACCAGTGATAGTTTAGCATAGAGGCCAACCTCGCGTTTATAGCTCTATGAGCAAAGACTACTTAATTTCTACTCACTTATTTTAAATTATTTGATTGTTTAATTTAGACCCAAGTGCGGTCATTATTTTCTTTTGTCTCTTCCGAGTTGGGAAATGGCTGTAAATAGTAGTTTAATAAAAGGGTCATTTTAAAACCCTCCTTGCGTGCAGTTATTTTACCACTTCCACTGAACATAGCTGCATTCAGCTCCCTGTTCAAAATCAGGACTTTAACAACTTCACGAATATGTTCACCAAAATTATGCACAGAACACTCAGTCCTGACAAGTTCTTAAATTACGGCAGCTTTGCCACAAGTTTAACTATCTTAGTAAAAACTAATGCTGATCATCCACTAACCAAATTATTTTCTTGTTACTGAAATGTAAGAAAGTTGTCAGATATGTTACTGAAATGCTAAGCGTAAGAAAACTACTTAAGTTTTCATCGAAACGAAAACTGCTGAGTATTTAGCCCCAAATTTGTCAAACCATAAATAAAAAAATACATCCTAGTCTAGATTAAAATAAAATTTTGATTAAAAGAACCTCATTATAGTTTTGCATTTTAAGATGATATGAAAACGAATTTTTTCACACGAAAATTTGTAGACTGAGGACGTGTTATGCGTACTAACAATATCTTACAGGGTAAAAATATGAAACTGTTTTTAAGTTTTAGATCACTCTCCGCAGCCATAACTAAACTGAGGAGCTCTTAACTTTAGGTATTGTTTAAGTTAACAGCGCTTTTAGAACACGAATTTCACAACTCGCTTTAAGCAGAACTTCGTTACCTATTACAGTGATATCGAAAGTATTCACTGTTTACAACTTCTCTGAATTTTATACTCAAATTTTGAACGCCACTTTTATGGCTGAAAGAAGTAAAGAAACCCTGAAGTCTAGTTTTACGATCAAAGTAGTAAGAAACAAAAATGTCAAGTGAGTTGTTCCGATGGTGAAGATTCTTTTGATATTCCTTCAGTACGATATAAACATGCAAATACTTTAAAAGGAGAAAAAGGAACTTGCTGATTTGCATTCTGAAGCGGGACAGAATTCTTCTTGTCATATGGGTTTCTGAACTTTAACTGGGTTAGCTATTTTAGTATTGAACTATCAAAAAAACATGTATTTCTGCAAATTTACATCATATGGTAAAAAAATAAGCTCCAAAATGCATAAAACTGCGATTTAAAAAATTTATGCAAATTTTTATTACAAATACAGTTATTTTCTATTAACGGGCAGCTAGTGGCCAAATGTGGGTCAGAGTTCCAACTATGTTAACCTGCTTTTATCATGTCATGACTATCTAGGCGATTAAAAACTATCATGTTAATGTGCTCAATACCAAGGCTCTGCGCACATTAAGCATTATGTGCATTATATTTTATGACACATTATTTTTATTACATGTTCACATTTATCATAAAGTTTTATATATCGTTAGAATTACCATCATCTTGTTAGATTCCGCACTAAAGTTTATGTTTGGCGCGAATTGGCATCCCCTTAACAGAAACGTACTTAGATACAGAGTGTGTTTACACATTTTTGTAGCGATTTTGCAAAGATTTGTATATAAAGAAATTTTATTTTTTAACATGTTTAATTTGATAGCTCTTTTGTTGAACTATTATATTACATCTTGGTTTCCGAGATTAAAGTATAATACATCAAGATCAAGGTTGTAAATACGACAAACTTTTCATAAAACATCAAAGTTGATTTTACTCCACTCCTCCTTCACAATCTTTTAAAGTCTATCCAATGTTTTGGGGATGCCGCTTACAAAGAACTTGTTTTAAAAGTCCAAATGCATAGTAATCTATAGGAGACACATCAGAGGACTTAGGTGACACGCATTTAAAGGGAATAGCTTGAATTCCGATTTCATGTCTCAATTTTCTCAAAAATAGAGCTGTAGATTTACAGGTATGTCTTGGAGCTTTATTCTGATGGAACGTAACACAGCGAACATTGTTTGGAAAAAGACATAGAATTTCTTGTTTAAGAATAGGTGTTAAAAACATATTTCTGATAGTAATCCGAATTGAATTAGGCCTTTTTTCCTTACTTTCCTTATTTTAAGTTTTCTATTATAAGAGAATCCAATAATAATCATAAAAACCTTTAGATAAACTTTCCTTGCTCTTCTCTGATCCAACATATTAAGTATTTTTCTCCGCTTTTTCAGTAGTAAATCGATCTTTTTCTATTGCAGTCAGATAAGTGCATTCAATCCTTATCAACTGTAACTATGTATTTCCATTTTTTACAGGCCAAATAATTTTCGTATTCAGCAATCGGCACTAGTCTTACGCTGAGAAACATGTTTTGGCTTTAGGCTATGAACAGTATGTTTTTCTTTTGTTTTGATTAGGTTTAAACCGGATTTCATAATTTTGTTCACAGTTCCTACAGAAATACTTAAAGAGTTTGCAATAGCTCTTTAGGCGGCTGGATTTTCCTTTAAAACATGAGATGAGACTTTAGATTTAGTAAGAGCTGTACGTACGTCTTTGGGTATGCATTTTTTGCCTTTTTACAGTGAGATGTAAACGTTAAAGTTTCATTCTTTTTATATTACTTATGTCACGTATTTTACCTGTAGAAATATTAAAACCATGCTTTTCACATCTTTTTTTTAATAATTGAATAAGAGTATTTCTTTTCGAGCAGCGCAAAAACATAGCCTTCGATCTATTAATTATTTTTCAGCTACATTTTTAAGAAAAGAATATACGCTATCAAGTGAATATACGCTATACAAGTGAGATTTAACGCTACATACGATAATTAAATCTCACTAGAATTTGATGCCAATCACGTTTATATTTTAAAATTACTATTTAAATTTATGGAGAAAATCAAAATCGTTACAAAAATGTGTGAACACCTTCCGTATATCTATTAGATAGTGTTTTTTTAATCCCATTTGAAGAAGTTGAAATTAGCTATTTCGCTGTTGGAGATGTTTGATATAGAAAAATAACTTTCCCATCTCCACGAATGATGCAGCAACGTGCAAAACACGCGATGCAGCCCAATCACGCATTGACGCCTTCTTAGACAGCCCCTTTCTTCGCAGCTCAGAATCTATAGACTCGCCTACACTATCGAAGGACTTTCATTTCGTCTCTCCGAAAGCAAAGTGCTTTCTTTTCTCCTTTCCCCAACTATGTTTGTTCTCACACGGAAAATTTCCTTCAGGTTTTCTTCAAAATTCAGCCCCTTTAAGGTACACCCTTAGTGAACTGATAAGGACAGGAAAAGTCATCTCTGCTGAACACCAGTATACGATTCAGCGTATTAAAGTTTATTTTAATTTATTATATGCTTCACTATAAGGCACTACACGGAAAGGATGGGATGCTCCATGGAGGAATTTTCAAGGGTAACGGGCTCGTATCCGTGTTGCAGAAGGGAAAACCCGCGAAAGCGCACATATAGCCAGCACGTTCGCCGGGACTCGAAGTTTGTTCCCCAGACCGAACGACCAGTGTAACCACTCGCACCAGATAGGTAGTACTTTGAAATATTGAACATGCGAGTCTGCTTTAAGCTGTCACTTGTCTCAGACCTGTGTTTCGTTAACCTGTAATGAAACAGCCTTTTCCTTAATTTCAGGGGAAGACAGCAAAGGACAAGCATTGGATTTCATGATATTCATGCAGAAAGGAACCATACGTTATGCTGCTTCTCCATGAGTCAACTATTACACGAACATTTCGAGAAAATCGAATGATAAGGCGTTACTTTCAGATCTGTAGATAATTTGAATATCCAATCTAGCACTGAATTTTTGAGAATTGAATTTTGGCTATGAGGTTACCTGGAGTTACCGATTTAATGCTGTTTATGCTGTCTTTACATCCGAGTTTACCTGCAGCCACTGCTCAGTAATCATGGCTGTCAGACTTAGCAGCTATGCTGAGGCAACTTGCGTTCTCTTGCAGAAGAAGTTCAAGACGTCTGTAATTTAAAAAAAAACTTCCATAACAAAATTCGTTAAAACGCCTGGCTTACCAGTAACCGAACAGTTAAACCGCTGAACACTAGTAGTTCAGAGGCCTGTAAATGAACTGGTTCCATGGATATTTTCTTGGGTTCACTCTATAAGCTATTTCTCTCGCCTTCTTCGCATGCCTTCGTGGTGTAGTGGTCTGCATGCTCAACGCGTAACCGAGAGGTCCGTGGTTCGATTCCCAGCGAAGGCGTTGCACATTTTTCATGACTCCTGCTTCTACACTCATGTCCATAAATTAAGGATAATGCAAAATCAGGCAAAGGAAGAGTTAGAAGGAAATGAAATTTGGCTTATTTGTAAACCTTATTTATTAAACAAAAGGTAAAGAGCGAAAAACGATGCTATATGTTTGATATTATTAGAAAAATTAGCAATTTTTTCTCCCTGGAGCAAATTACAAAAAACACCTATTTACAAAAAACCAATATTACATGGTTGGTATGACTGATAATACATTGTATGTCTCCCAGACGATGCAATACAGTCGGTACAACGCCTAGGCATGCTGAATATCAAATTATCGATCTGATCTTGGGAAATATTACACTACTCAAAAAGCAATGCTCTCCGAAGTTCCGGTAGACATGTGGGAGGAGGTTTACGGCCTACAACTCGTCGGCCAAGTATGTCCCACACCTGCTCTACTGGATTCAAATCCGAGGAGAATGCCTACCAGTCCATACGGGTGATATCCTCCGATTGAAGTCATTTGCTTACGATGTTTGCACGGTGGGGACAGGCGTTTTCATCCATAAACACAAATTGTGCGCCCATGGCGCCTCGAAACAAACGTACATGTTGTTCCAGAATGATGTCCCGATAGATTTGGCTTGTCATGGTTCCAATTTGAACATGCAGGTCAGTTCTGTAACCCAGAATAATGCCACCCCAAACGAGCACTCCTGCACCACCGTAACGGTGTCGTTCAGTGATGTTTTCTTGGTGGTAACGGGTATCTGGAGCTCTCCATATGAAAGTCCGGCGAGAATCAGACTGCAAGCTAAACCTGGACTCGTCGGAAAACGTCACACAAGCCCACTGTTGCGGTGTCCACAATGCACGCTCTCTACTCCAGGCTAACCGCAGGCGACAGTGAGTTGCAGTATGTGGAACGCATCTGACAGGTCTACGAGCATATAGACCAATCTGCCCTAAGCGTCTGTACACGGTCTGCCTTGAAAGTGTCGTACCAGTAGCTGAAGAGAGCTGACGAGACAGGTCTGAGCCTGTGCTCCGCCTGTTTCTTTTCAGTAACTACCAAATACCGGTCCTCATTCGACGTTGTAACTCTGGGCGATCTGTGCTGTAACGTCTACTTTACATTACCATCATCTTGGAATTGTTGCCAAAGCCTGGAGATGACACTCTGGGAAATTCCAAGTTCGTCTGATACTTCCAGTTGGGTACGCCCACATTCCAGACGGCCGATAATTCTACCACGTAAAAAATTATACAATGGGTGCACTGAAATGCTTATAAAGCGCCTGCGAACAATTTTACTTCTTTGCCTGTATTCCTTATATATCACTCTCTTACGCTCTCGTCATTGTGACGTACCATCGGTGTCATCTGGTTACTTCCTGAAATTTGCATATGATTCTTGAAGATGTGTGTAGTGATTTTACAGGTGATATATTTATTTTAGAGTTCTATTTCCGCGTGACTGCGAATTATCCTTAATTTATGGACATGAGTGTAAATAACGTAATGTCTCTACAACTCTACGTTTAAAGTGAATACAAGCCAGTTTAGTTTAGAATGCTCTCTACAAAGGCATTCTTATTCTTAGGCAAATAACCCTCGCCTGCTTAGGTTTATGCTCAATAATTTAAAATAATGTACTACTTAAAAAGCTCCCCATCAGTTGTTGACAGCTTAAGAGCACTGAATTCTGGTAGTTTGACCTGGTTTGTGCTCGATTCCAGACGATAATTGCATGGCTAGGTTTCGTGGTTTTCTCCATGTGTAATGTGAATAAGAACCAATTTTGCCCAGAATGTTCTCCGCAAAAGCATCCCTCCTCTTTGACAGATAGCCCTTTTGGCTTTGCGATATTCAAATGACTTAACCTTAAGAAAGCTTCAGATATTATGCACTTATGTTTTAATTGAACCATAGTATGCAAAATCCACTGAAATGCAACTGTTTTAACGTTTGCTGACTTTTAGAATCCTTCTGTAGATGAAGGAAAAAAATCAGTATTAAAAGTCTTCTCAAATTTACTTCGCGCCTTTTTATAATACAAAACTATATTATATACCAAGACGGAAACGAGCATCAGTTTTCACTTATTTTTCTAGGAAATTCAAGTATTCTTTATTAAGAGGGGAAAGGAAGCATATTTAACGTTATTAATAATATTTAATTATTTTGCTGCTGATTATTTATTACAGTTCGTTTCCAATTTTTGTTTTTGCATTTTTCAAAACGTACATGTCTATGTCTTAGTTTTCTTTTGCTAAATTTTGCTGAAAATCCAATTTTACTTTTACGAACTCTATCTGATTTCGATTTCACTTCTTCACTTTTAAATGCCGGAAGGCATTTAAAGCCAATTTGTTCAACAAAACGTCCTGCAACCATTGTTACTGCTGATGGGAACACATATTTTCCATTACTGTAAGGAAGAATACTTTGTACTATGACCTCATATGCTGCACTACTTTTCCCTTTCTATACTTCAGTTGTAATATTTTAGAAAACACATTTCCGTGGTCTGAACAGCTCTCACAAGGAAAGTACACTTTTAGAATAATAAAGTAAACTAATTTACTCCATTGCTTTTGATATTGAATGCACTGAACAGCGTTCGTTAGCTTAGAAAGTAACCCCTCAGAAAGCATTTCGCTAAAGCCTTTCTTAATGAAATGTTGCTTTATTCTTTGTGACATGTTTTACTTTCGATATTAAAACTCCAGAATGTTGAAATCTTGAAAAGTCTAGATGAAAATGCTTGTTATGTTTTACTATTTTGCTTTTTCAATTTAAAACCGGAGTAATTTGATTTTACTCTCTGTACGTTTTCATTCATTACTGTAGAAGACTGAGTGCCCCCAACCCCTAAGAAGGCATGGATATTTGTAAATATCTAATGTCTGTGAGGCATGGAAGGGCACTCTAAATATGCAGTCCTCTCGAGAAGTTGATGGTAGGGGAAGAGGGGTGAGAGATCCTCGGACCCGTCTCCCCCCCGGGGTGCTCTCCAACAAAATTGTGGGCGGAACTGAGCACATTCGTCGAATTCTCATGTGTATGGTGCTTAAGGCTCTTGCCAATGACAGGTGCTATCCTTGCCAAGATGAAATTCGTAGGTTTGTTCTGCTGGTACTGTCAGACAAGTGAAGTCATGCACACAGGGAAGACTGAATAAACGTTCAAACTTCCACAGGTGTTTTGTTGCACCCATTGCTACAAAGTGCACTCATGTCCAAAATTATCTTTACATGTATGAATGCACGGATTTTTCAGAAACGGGGAACGATACTTTGCCTGGATTTGATACATAACTTTGTAACGCACAAATACAAATGAAAAAATTTAAAATCCCCTTTTTTGATATAAAACTGCAGCATGAAATAATACAAATGATAATAATACTTTCAAAGAGAGTTTAGGAAAAAAAGGAATAACTCAGAAAAATTTAAGCCTGGTGAATGTAGCCTTAAATTTATGGAATGTGTTCTCCTTCACTCTATACACATATCACTACGTAGTGTATGCACATATCATTAAGTGTTTTAATGCTGGCATGAGCGTTGTTAACAGCAGTTTGAGGAATTAAATTCTACTCCTACAGCACTGTGATCTTCAAAATATTTACTTTGTAGGAGAAGGATGTCTCCGTGCAGTTGCTTTTCTAAGGTATTTCCCGTAAATTCTCTATCAGATTAAGATCAGGAGATTTTGATAGCCAAGGTATTCGCTGAAAGTCTTCGCTTTCGCGGAATTAGTTAAAGGTGTTTATTTGATGTGGACGAGCATCATCCTTTATAGATAAGAAGTCAGACCCATATGTACCTCTGAAAAGTCTTATATTAGGTTCTGTGACTTCATCCTGATATCTCTAGTCAGTCACAGATTCGTTGTTGAAAAAATAGGGGTGTATGTCCCTCGATCATTATTCCTTCCCATATCATCACACCTGAAGTCTCGAAAAGGTCACGCTCCATCACTAAGGAAGCTTTCTCATTTCTGACTTCCTCCAAATGTTAGAATCAGATGTTAAACTAAACCTCAACTCATCAGTAAAGAAAACATCAGACCATTGGTGTTGTCTCTAGTTATGATATTCTTTGTAGTTATTAAAGCGATTTCTCGTTTGTTGTAAAGGCTTTATTGTTCCCATAAACACATATCCTTGGCTTTCTGGTATAAAGTCTTTTTCATGAATCCTTCTGTATACAATTGACCGTGACTAAACAGTTCCAGCGGCGGCTCAGACTGTGAATTACACTGCTTAACAAGAGATATTTTGTTATGGCGGAAAGTTATTACCAATGCAGTTATTATAAGTTTATTACCTTGTTCTGGCTTCTTTACAGGTTTCAGAGTTCTAAAATTATTCCTATAGCTTAGGGACCGTTTGGTATGAAGCATTGCAATGTCTCACTTGCTTGTTTGTTCTCTTCCAAGTTGTATTTCACAGCCATAACAGACGTTTTGAGTCCTTGCACGCTGAAATCAAGCTCTACGTTTCGGAAACTCCCTCAGATATTCACTTTGTGCAAAGCATATTACTTACCATTAGCTGTCTTATCCTCTTGATTTGCATACCAGAATCGTTTGATCACTTTTGATTGGATAATGTTAATTAGGCTTGTCTTTTGCGCATTCCATGCAAAACTGGATTACGTCAATTGGATATTTCATGGAATATTATTATTTTGGGAAATGTAAAGATAAATTTGGACATGAAAGGAAACAAAACTAAGTATGAAAAATATTTTTCATAAAATATATTTCTTATAATAAATAAATGTAAAATATATTTTAAATAAAATATTTTTTACAAGAATATCTTCATTTGGCGATGCATTTTAAAGCTGTACGTTTTGATCACTGTAATACAATGTTTCAGAAAAAAGTATAAACTATGGAATATTTTCCCGCTTTAGCTTTTAGTGAGGAAAATAAATTTTTACTTTGTCCCAAAGGAGACCATCATTACATAATCATCTACACTGTCTATATGATGAAGTAGTTATAGATCTGATTGATCAGATATCTATAACTATGCCATATTATCTCACGTCAGTTGCAGATAAAGTGCTTTAAGCAGCAACGTGTATAAGACATTGGCCTCAGGAACGGTTGCTGGAGAAGATGTCACTTACTGCTTGGTAATTACTACTCTGTACCTCATATGTAGCGACTAAGACGAGTATTAGCACCAAGCGCAACGGAAGACATTCAGTGATGGGTCGGATAGGGGAGGTTTCCATAGTAACTGCATCTGTGGGATCCCATAGGGAACTTACGATATCTCTGAATGAAGAATACAGATACAATTAGATTTGTCTCCCGTACGTGGTTAGGTAATAACTACTGGTTAGGTTAACTACAATATCTTTCAGTGAACACTAGGAATCTTCTTTTCCTGTACACCGTTGCTTCAAATTTATGTACGGAAAATGTTTGATTCGGAGAAGGTAAAAAAAATTCTAGTGATGATTTATACTAAGAAGAAATAAACGTTTCAGAGTTAATGCAAAGGAGGTTTTTAACAACATAAAATTACCCTGAGACTACCTTGCGTTCTTCTTTGTTAATAGGAAAACTTAACTATTCAGCTTTTTAGGTTGGCTTTATTTGCAAGACTAGGCTCAGTTCTTAAGCATGGCAGAAGTTTTTTTCCCACCTGCATTTAAATAAGGATAAAGTAAAAAGCAGATTTTTTTTATAACTCTCTCCAAGTATTTTTTGCTAATCTACAATGGATATGTTTTTTTATTTGAAGTCACTTAGTCGAAAACGTTTGGCTTCTCCTTTCAGTAAATGTCACTTAATTACTGAGTATTCAGAATTAAATTTTTATGTTTTTTATTTTTTATGGTTTTATGAAAAATGAAAAAGAAGAGCTAAACGGGAAATTAAATTTTGATTTAACATGCTACATATTACATTACATTTTCGTAGCCGCTCTATAAATTGAAAATGAAACGTAAGTAAAAGCAAAATCTGTCGAACAGGTTTTGTAAATTTATTAAACGCTATAAATATAATTATCTATACAGGTACAAAATTCGTACTATACTTGGTTCATATTTATTCGGAAAATCACTGTATTTTAATGTAGGAAATGTTAAGTATATAATTGGTTTTAGATTGTAATTAGCTCAGATAAAGTTGAAAATAACGGAATTTGTTACTTAGCTGCATTGCAAAGAACTAAAGTCAGTTTTCGTATGAGCAACACTGGTGTAAGAGGTGGGATATTTAGATGGCTTGTTGGAAATCCAATGCTTCATTACAGGGAAGGACCGAATTTCTTTAAAAAATATTTAGCACTCCTAGACGCCTAATAGGCTATTTCTGGAGCCTGAACTAAAATCATGTATAATAAACAATCTTCAGTCTTCGATTAGTCGACTATGATTAGTCTGACTGTCTCTCAGTCGCCTAAAGGCGCTAGGAAAAGGAGCGACTATGAGAGGATGTACAAAATGAAAGGCATTCTTCCCATAACCTCTTGTGATGTAGAGATCAAATCAAACGTGGGAAGTAAATTATTCTAAGAACTCAAGTTTGATAGAGGGCAAATTTCAATCCAAAGATTTATACCTTTTAAGATCCCAACGCTTCCCACAACCTTAATGAAAAATTTGGCGGATTTGACTATTTTCCAGAGTTACTTGAAACTTACCGATAGGACAAAAAGGAAACAGATCCAGAAGTCTAAAGTCTTCATTTCCCTCCAAGTTATCCTATGCAATGAAAAGCATTACCTTTGTCTACAACCAGAGATGAATTCGCTCTTAGTTCAATGAAAGATTTTACTTTCTCTGCAGTTCCTTAATCGTCATGCTTTAGTGTCTTCCAAATGATGTTTTCTGAAACATTTTTTACTCTTGGAGTGCGGGAATTATCATTCATGTTACATTTATGGTATACCACGAAGCCAGCTCGATTTGGAAAATGGGAATTGAACCCATTTTGAACTCTCAGCGGTAAGCCTTACCAACTCGTCCCATATTTTTATCAGCTAAGCAGGTAATTTCAATTTTGCTGCTGAAATTTGAAGAACATTGCAATTATTTCCACTCAGACGCCAACTTTAAACAGTACTAACTTTAGTTCTTGTTTAAATGAAAAAAATATGTCTTATTCTTCAGCCTAATTAATAAGGAAAAGATAGACTAATTGTGCTAGTAGCTCACGTACACTGGTGTGCAAAACTTAAGCAACAATGTAAAAATTTAGCAGATAGCTATGAAATTGCAGAAAAGGAGGTCTGGAGATCAGTACAATGAACACGTAAGTCAGTAGAAACGTCATGCGTATGCAAATATCAGGAACGAAACGTCAGACGCGACGTGAGCGTACACAAAATGCGTGATGTAAGCGCGCCCAGCTCAACAGTAGAATAAAAGGAAGGCCGAAGACGGAATTCAACATATTCGCTGCAAGTGCCAGTGAGTCAGTTCCTGAAATATGGCTAGAAGAAATCACTTGGACGTCTTCACACGTGAAAGAATGATCGGAAAGCTGGAGGAGGGGCGTACTGTCACCAGTGTAGCTGCAGAGTTCGGAATCAACAAAAGTGTCATTTCGTGCGCTTGGAAAGCGTTCCAAAGCACAGGTTAGTGGTTTGGACGCTGTTAGAAAGCTTAGTTAGCTGTTAGTTAGTTTTGCTGTTAGAAAGGTTGGTGGTGGCCGCCAGAGGACGAAATCTGCAGGGGATGACCGATATATCGTCCTGCAGGCAAAAAGAGGCCGACAGCAGTCAGCAAGCGCCATTGTTCAGCAACTCTGTACAGCAACGGGACGACAAGTGTCGTGATTTACTGTGGCCAGACGCCTTCACAAAAGGGGGCCTATTCGCCCGCCGTCCTGAACGCTGCCTCCCGTTGAAAGTTGGCCACCGACGCCACCGTTTACAGCGGTGCAGAGAGCACAAAAGCTGGACAACTGATCAATGGAGTCGTGTCCTCTTTACGGATGAAAGTCGGTTCAGTACCAGAAGCGATTCGCAACGCGTTTTTATTTGCAGAGAGGTCGGGACCCGGTTTTATCCCAGTAACATCAAGGAAAGACACCGTAACGGTGGTCTTGGAGTTCTTGTCTGGGGAGGCATTATGCTGAACGGGCGAACTGAGCTCCACGTTTTCGACAGAGGGTCTGTAACCGGGGATCGCTATTGTGAGGAGACACTCCTTCCCCATGTGCGTCTGTTTCGAGGTGCCTTTGGCCCAGATTTAATTTTTATGGATGACAATGCACGGCCACATCGGACTCTTGCTGTTGAGGAGCTGCTGGAAAGTGAAGATATCACTCGAATGGATTGGCCAGTGTAATCAACAGGTTTAAATCCTATCAAACATGTGTGGGATGCTTTGGGGAGACGCATTGCAGCACGCTTACATCCTCCGGAGAACACCCAACAACTCAAACAGATGATGATTGAGGAATGGGCACTCCTACCGTAAGAAATGTTACACCAGCTGGTTCTGAAAATGCGGAGACGGTGCGAAGCAACCATTGCAGTGAGGGGAGGGCATATGCCATATTATGGAACATCTGCTTGTTGTTCTTCCTCTTGGATAGACAATCATGAGTCACGATACTATGCGTTCAATAAAGCTTGTTTTTGTTTGATTCCATACCGTATGCATTGTATTCCTTTTTCAGCTCCGATGCTTTCGTCATCCTTTACGTACATAATACTCTCCTTCATTTCTGCATTTCATATCTCTCAGTTGATTTCTCGTGGAGTTATGGCAAAAAAAATCTGCTGTTGCTTAAGTTTTGCACACCAGTGTATATCGTTTTGATTCATGTATTCATCAAGAAAGGAAGCAATGGAATTTGCTGCTTATAGAACACAAATTTATTTATTTAACCCGCAGCTTAGCTTTCCTGGTATGAACGCAATTTAAACACGGGAAAATGATTGCAAAACACCGTTCGGTAATGAAAAATGTAATTGCTTTTAATTTTTTCCCGGCAACAAGGAATCGCTTTGGTTTTGAAAATATAAAGAACTACAAAAATAAAATAAAGCGAAATCACGTGTTTGATAATAGCTCCAATTTAAAAATACCCCGAGCAATATTTAAAAAGCGAGTACTCATCATAGTTATAATCGCCATCAGATATGCTGCTGCCTAGTGTTTTAGTACGAGTCAAACTATCTTTAAATAAGTTTGGTTTATAGAACCTCTTCAATAATACCACTCGTATAAAATATTCACTCCACCAGTGGAAAATTAATAAACTGTGTAACACTGGTAGTTTAGAGCTAGATTTTATAACTAGCAGAAAAAGAAATTATATGGGCGTTTTAGTTGCTCTCTACATATGGGCGGAAAATACCCTTCAAAAACATTTAAGTTTTTAAATATAAAAATAAAAGCATCTCGAAGATTCGTATTTGAAAAGAGAAAAATGCACTTTTCGTGAGACCTTTCAGGATTTAAAGGACAATGAATAATCTCGTAAAGAAGTAAACACGGTTGTACTGAATGAAAAGAATTTATTTCTGTTTTATTTAATACCCGACTAGCAGCCGAGTAGATGAAACTTACGAACACGCAGATTTCGTCTCCGGTTCGAATCTGAAAAAACTGACCTGCTGTATAGGTCGACTTTCCCGTGTGTGACTTAAATACGAACTAGTTTCCATTAGAAGGTTCTTCATGAAGCCATCCTGCCTTTAGGCATATAACATTTTCGAGTTTCGCTGTAATCGATTAAGCAAACAAACCTATTTATTTGGAAACTACAAAGACGGGATGATGTCTCAGGTTAAAAAACGTATTTCCTAAATATTTTACACGAATTAAGAAAGCTGACTATATAACATCTTTGATGGAATCCGTCAGTTAATCTTTGAAAATTATAGAATTTATTTGCATTGTTTACAGTAATTTAGGACGTTAAAGAGAATCTGAAGAATAAACATTCGTCTAACTGATTTCATTGACAGTTAACACAGAGAACACGTATTCGATCGGCAGAAACTGAGGAGTTTGAAAGTGCTGACATAACGAAGAATGTCGCTAAATGCAGAGGTCAAGGGTTGACGAAAGGATTAGGAAAGGGTCGGAGCGTTCAAGTACTAAGAGGAAGTTAATTGCCTTTGACACACTCATTTAATCTTTCTCGAATGTTTTCTAGGTTTTAAAGATTTGAAGTCATGTTTTAGAAAAGAAAAATGTTTGATAGTGAGAGAACAGTTTTATTATTGTATCATAATATACATACTTAATTCTTATGAATAATATCATGATGAATTAGGCAAAGAATGGCATTTTGATTGAATTGCTGACGAAAAAATAGTAGTGAAAAAGATTCAAAGGACCAAAATGAGATTTACTCAAAGTACTAAAATGCTTCTCAAATTTACTTTTATGTTTAATAGATTTTTTCTACAAGATGCCTATTTAGAATAATTTGACAGATCACTTTGAAACTCCCATTAGATTTTCGTAAATTCCAGGCGAACACAAAATGTGCCAACACGTTCCGCGGTTTCTGCGCATATGTAGTGGCATTAACAACAGTACATTACGTTATGTTGCATTTATATTGTTGGTTGTTAATAGACTGTAAATTCAACAAGACTCGTAACATTTAGATACAGTAATACATTTAGTGTTCTACATTCATTTGTTACAGTAATGCAGTGTCTTATATTCATTCATTTTCTTTATGGTGTCTCATACGCATAGGATGTAACATGATATGAATGGAGCGAAATACAGAAATGTACTGACCCGATACATAGACGTAGTGTGGCATCATTATAAAAAAATTCACAAAGAAAAATAGAGTAACCAATTTACAAAGTACATAGCATTTACAGTTTTTCTTTTGAGTATATCGTGAGCAAAGTTCCAGCCATCGTAAGCGTACTTAACATATGACTTTGAGAATTCTGGGGTTTATATGACGTTTCTTCAGACAGGAAGAAGCATAACGAAGCCAATTGGTCCAAGGTTTCAGCTAAATTCAGGTACGAGCACGTCATGTTTGTCCAAGGTATAGGTTTTGACAAGAATCTGTTCTTTTTACGGTTGCGGCTGTCCAGATGTATCCTAAAAGCTGCCTTATACTATTAATAAAACCACTTCTTCATTATGAAAGTTGGTTGAACGACTGAGTTGATTTCACAGGTAAACTCAATCGCAAATTAGTATCAATCATTGGCATACCTATACTGGGTCTGTGTTTATTTGAACTCTGATAGCGAACACTAGACAATTAAGGCCTTTTATTTGCACAGCACGCTTTCGGAAACCATAAAAGCTGCTACAACAGGAAAAATGCACTTAATTTGAAGGAATTTTGGAAGGGCTTTGAAAGTCATTTTGTTGAAATCTCTAATAAGATATAGAAACCTGGACAGAAAACTGCCTTCAATGAGTTAGATTCTGTCGATGTAATTGAGTACATCAGGTCGAACATCAATGAAAGAGATAATGAAACACTTATTAAAATTGAGGAACAAAAGGCTCTTGAAGAACAGAAGGGCAACTTAGACAACAAGGAACGTGCTGAAGTGCCTGCACGAGAATTAACAGCTGAACAAAAATTTTAAGTAACCTTACAGTTTGCTGAACGATAAAAGTAGTTTTCATTTTTGCAAAGAAATGTATGAAAAAAAGAGACAAAGAAGAAAATGTGCAGGCATCAATATTTCAGTTCTTCAGGTAAAATATTAATTATGAAAAACGCATTTTTAAAAATTGTTTTGTAAAATATTTTTCTGCTTCCGTATCGCATGACTTCGTGGTATAATTGGAAGGACATTCTTTGGCGTTCGAGAGGTCCGGAGTTTGAATTCTGACAAAGGCATTGACGATTTTTCTTCTTTCCTGTTCCGAAATAACTCTAAAGATTTTACAAGTGGCGCACAAACTAAAATATGGTAGCTGACAGTTCGTCACTTCCTGCCCGGTTGCCTTTTAAGTGAACAAGAATGTAAGACATTTTCTTTTCTTACCCCGTGCTTTCGTGGTGTAATTGAAAGCACGTCAGGCTAGCAACTGGGAAGTCCGGAGTTCGAATTCCGGGGAGGGAAATTTTTAAGTGTTCATGTTTCTTACTCCAAAACAAACCTAATTTCTAATAAAGACAGTTAAATTTATTAGGCGCGTTTCGTACATTCAAAAACAAGGAGAAAAATGTTTGAAAAATGTTTATCGTTTTTTGTATGTATTTATTCCTAAATTAATCCGGTTACAAATTGTACGGAATGTTGGTGAAACAGATTACCCAGAATATATTTGGTAGCACTTTTTTGTATTATAGTCACTTGCCTTTCAGTTTAAAACCTTTTCTTGGAAGCTGAGACAGTTATGTTAATACGGCTCAAGAAATTTTAGTCCATTGTAGAGCTCTAGTATTTTCTATTTAATGTAGAGTAGGAAATGGCAGACTCTGTTGATTTGTTTCTTTAATGCTTCATGTCAGAATAGTTGATTAAATGGCCCCAATATATAAAATTTGGTCTTTATAGCCCATAGGAAAAGATTTGTTTTGCATGTTTTCCATTTGCCTTCTATTTTGCATTGATTATGTAACGTTAATTTTTGCCTCCCAATGATGATAGTGGTTAGCAACTCTGATTGCCGAACCCGAGGGCCCGGGTTCGAATCTCGGCGAAGGCATGGATGTTTGTATAGTGCCTGTGAGACATGAGGGCAATCTAAATACGGATCGAGACGAAAGTTCGCTCGAGAGGCTGAAGGTAAGAGAAGAGGGGGAAGATCCTCGGACCCGTCCTTCCGGGGTTCATTCCCTCAAAATTGGACGGAACTGAGCAAAGTCGTACTATCATTTGTATGGTGCTCAAGGCTCTTGCCAACGCCAGGTGCAATCTTGTCCTCCTTGCCATGATGAATTTCGTGGGCTTGCTCTGATGTTACTGTCAGATGAGTAAGATAAGTCCCAACAACAACAACACGTTAATTTTCGCGTATAACACGTGGAAGAGCAATGACAGTTACAACGCAGGGGGAGGAAAGTCCAATAATATACATACCATTTAGTAGTTTCAGGTTTGCTCATATGACTAATTCTTTCTCGCTCTGCTGTGATCAATATTAAATCTCCAACCTTTATATATAGAGTCAATGTTATGTATGCATATTTACGTTCAAATGTCTTTCTTATTCATCTGTTTACTTTTTGTTTCTAAATGTTTATCATTCGGAAAATGGAAAGTCTTCTTTTCTGTGAACTTAATATTCCCTTCATATTTGGCTTATTTAAATTAAAAAGTATACAGCATTTAATAATTTTTTAGCGACTCAGTGTCTGATCTTAGTATAGGGCACACACGGGATTTGGCGACTAGTGATATACCGGATGGGTTCAAACGCGTCATTTGGTGTTGATGACAATTTTCAAAATAGGACCAAGGCCATACCATATACTAGGTTTCCCAACTCAGAATTTCAATTTTTGTATCAAATACCTGAAATTTAATCATGCATCAAAATCTAACTCTTGGGGGAGATAAAAATTATTATTTATTAATGATAAAACGCGACAATTTCAGCGAAGTGTTAAAATACTATATTACTTCTTTTTATTTATGCAGCTGTAGTTTCTTCGTCAGTAACAAATTAATTATTCCTTTGTTTTGTTGCGAAGGCTTGCGAAGTGATTATAGAATAAAGAAGTATTTCATCAATTACTTCATTGTTAATGAATCTGCCATTTTTCCGGAGCTGAATTTTCATTATATCACGCGTGTTAACTGAGAATAAGGAATTTCAGCGCTGCACACTTTTCTAAAGTGTTGCTCCAGTTCGGAGTTTGAATCTTATCTTCTTTTTTTATTGTGTCTCTGTATGATATCTGTCGAGGTTTATTCCCAGCAGAGCTGAAAACATGCTTAGAGAATTTTATTTTTCTTTCAAAACATTCGCTGTCGTAAGGAAAATGAAACATCGCTTCCACGTTTGCTTATGACGACTTAACAGCTATAATTCTGCATTTTTATTACTCTTAAGTTACTTAGAATTTTAGTAACATCAAGAAAGCAGTTTTTATGCAATTTGATGTTTATTTTTACTTAATTTACATAATTTAAACAGCCGGGCAAAAAAAATGTGAGATATTTTTATTATACGTATCATGCGTAAAAGTTCCAAATAAAATATGTTTACCAATCCTTTTAGCAAAATTAGTAAATTTAAGAAAACATTTTATTTTTGACTATACTTTTAAAACTGTTTTAAAAAAGTGTAAATAAAGATATTCATCATAAAAATTACACTGATCAGCCAAAAAATAATTATGACCAACTCCACATTGTTGAGTATGCTCGTCCGTATCACGCGGAAGGCACATGATTAAAAGTGGGGATGGTATTTAACTGCTGCTGGAAAAGGTAAGGAATCATTTTTACACTTACATTTGTGAATGATGGGAAAAGCTTATGCGAATTTGATTGAGGCAGAATGTTATGGTTTGAAGACGCAGATTGAGTATCTACCAAAGTGCCCGACTGGTAGGTTGTTTGCGATTTGCGGTCGTTACTATTTACGCACCATAAAAAAAGCACGTCAGAGACTGTACCGCTTAGTACAGCCAAATCGGCGCCAGACAGCAGTTCAACTATCCAAGTGCAAGTGTTTCGGAACACTAGTTTCGCAGACACTGTTGGCTATGGGACTGCGCAGTGGACGTCCCATTTATGTGCCTCTGTTGACCAAGCGTCATCGTCAACTACGCCTACAGTGGGCCACGGGAACGTTGAGACTGGACCATGGAGAAGTGGGAGACAGTTACCTGGTCGGATGAATCACGATATCTCCTTCATGGGGTCAATGGTCGTGTCAGGCTATGCAGTTTTCCAGGCGAACAGTAGCTGTCACCCTTTGTACAGCAGGTGTTGGGGATGGCAGTATTATGCTTTGGGGGACGTTCTCATGGGCGACTTCGGGACTCTTAGTTATAGTAGGACATAGCATGAAAGCTGCAAACTATCTGCATATAATTGCGGATCACTTGCACCCTTACATGGCGTCTATCTTCCCAACTGGAAATGAAATCTTCCAGTAGGACAACTCCCCATGTCACAAGGCTCGAATTGTATTGGAGTGGTTCGAGGGGCATAAGGATAAATTCCAGGCAATCTTCTGGCCACTTAACTCGTCGAATCTTAAGCAGATAGAGCACACTTGGGATGTCATGGAGTGGCAGCTCAGAGCTCAAACACCGCCATGTCAGAATATTTCGACTTTGCGTGACCGCTTCTTAGACATTTGGTAGAACCTGTCTCCAGTCATCTACCAAGAACTGGTGGTGTCATTCATGCAAAGGCGAGTTACAGCTGTTTTGCAGGCCAAAGGTCGTACAACTCGTTATTGTATAGGTAGTCATAACGTTTTGACTCTTCAGTGTATATTATCAAGAAGTGAAGGAACATATATAATTTCCTAAAATTGTTAATAGAGTTGATTTGAACACTATCATTTCTCTCCATGCATTAGCAGTTTGCTTTCTGTAATTTACTAATCAAAACTTCGGAGACTAAACCAGTAAGTTCCAATAAGTTTCTTGAGGTTATCGGAACATAAGTTTTACAATTACAAAGCAACATAGAAAAACATCTATTTTCAAAGCAAAACACTGTAAGGTATATTTTAATTTTGTAGCAGTTATTTTAATTTTGAAACCCTTTCCTTTCAATTCTTGTTTCCACTTACAACTCCCTACCAAAATCAAATTTTAGAATGCAAATGAGTTAGAAGGAGTATTTAAGGAAGGTTCAGCTTACTTCAATATAGAGTGCTAGAAGTCCTTAGTGGCGCCTGTTTGCCTTCTGGCTCGTCACTCTTGAAGCTGTTACGCTCAGCCGTATTATACGTGCCTATTGATATTCGCCCGCTGGTTTAATTTAACAGCCATCTACTTTAGATAATTGTGTATAACTTCGCCTAAGTCTCGTTTAGTTAATTTTAGTTTGATTATTATTTCTTATTGTGAGTTAAAGCCCGAGCAGAGGCTTTTCTGTAAGCCCGAGAAGAGAACTGACTGTTATTCGAGTGACTAAAAGTGTAATTTAACCGTTCTTTAGTCTACGTCTTAGTTGTTACGAACTCAGCGATAAGTCGCTACTTTGTTCACTAGGGTTCGTCCTAGACAAAGGGCGAGGAACTGTACAAAACTTTCACAATATATACCTGTGTGAGGGTTGGAAAGGATTTACGAAGCGCTTATTAAACCAGTTCTTTGAGAAGGCTACAGTTCAATCGCAGCTGCGTTTGCAAGTGCTTCTTGCCTAAAAAAGAGACTGAGTAACCTTTGGTCGATGTGATATCTTCAGAAATAGGTTGAAGATGCCGTATTAGATTTTACTTGCGTGGAGAATGAGCTGACTTGCAAATAGAAGGTGCTTGCTTGGTTATCGTTTTCTGTGGAGCCATGGGAAACTATGTGTCATTTGAAGACGGGATAGAATGATGCAGTCATAAACATGTTTTGTTTCATACAGTACACCAGTGGCCTAAGGAAAAGGATGTCTGCAGGAAAGATATTTTTAAGGGCAAGTTGCTCATATACATGTTAGGAAACTTCTGTGTCCAATCGGATTTCGGGCCTTAGGCCCAAATCCAGTTTTCAGCAATAAGCAGTTTTTCTTGTCGGCCTGCGGTGGACTTAATACTAAAAAAAGGAAGATAGATTAGAAACTTTATTCTATAATTTATTTTGCTTTATTTGCGATGGAGAAAATTGCTTTATAAATTATTTAATGATCAAATTACTTAATAATAAAATTAAACAAATGTATTTGACAAAGTACTATTTTCTATAACTTCTGTCTCTATAGTGCACTCCCGCTTCCTTTACTGGTGCGTATGGGGTTTTTAGAAATGTTTTTACATTGTGATAAATACAAATTAAAAGTGGCTTGCTTGCCTTTAATGATCTATTGAGGTAAATGGATTTTTTAAACTCATTTGCGAAAAATAAACATATTATTTGGATTTTGAAATTTTTATCGAATGTGAATTAAAATTTTATTCATAGAAAGACTGATATATTGTGTAATAAAAATGTTATGGAACTCTAAACCACATAAAAAGGCATTTCCGGTAAAATTTCCTAAACTTCTTTGTTTTTCATTTCTTATTTCAACACTGCAAAGCAATTTAATGGTAATTTAATTTAATTTATATCTGTATCGCACTTCTTCAGTTTTATGGCAATAAATTTTTCTATAAAGTACATGTTTTACAAACCATTTTAACCTCTGAGCTAATATTAATTAAAAAAATTTAAATTGTAAAGATCTTAAATCTTTTGCCTTTGTTGCACATCATCAATATTTTTAAAATCTGTTATAAAATTTTGCCTAGCTACATTTCATTATTCCTCTCTGATATATTTTCTCAAGAATTTTTGCCACTTACTTCTAGCCATATTATAGAACTTTCCCAAACACCAGCATCTTCAACTTTTCTCTGAAAGAGAAATGCTATTCAGTCTTCCATTGAAAAGTTGGCCTCTGTATTGTTAGTAAATGATGCGGATATATATATCCGCCTTGGGGAGAATAAAGAATTTCGAGAGGAATAAAAAAGGGAGATCTTTGAAAAAGCCACAAAGGATAAACACCTGCAGCTGAAGTGCAATCTATCCGAGTGTGAGTGACAGGTTATTAAAGTTGATCGCAATTCCTCCCAGTGTGCATACAGAGTAACTAATCTAAGCACTGCTTCTTGCTCTGACCGTCCAAAACAATCTTTATTCGCCATCAAATTGTTGTCACTGGTTGGGTGGAATAAGAATCGGAAGCGCCTGGCAGTCTCCGATTCGCTTTTGTCGATGCGAATGAATGGGCTTTTCACCTAATTTCGCTTTCTGTCTCAATCTTTGAAAGTAATACCAGGTCCTAGCGAGAGAGAATTTCTTTAAGCATAAGTGTATTACCTGGCTGTATAACAAAATAGGATACTAGAAGTTATTACTATCGTCGAAATATGTTATTTGAAAACGTAGATTTATCACTGTTGAGTTACGCAGATTGTTATATTTAAAGTGTTTTTATACATCCATGAAATAATAAATTTTCTGACGTAGTAAATATACCTTAAGGAAAAGAATGAAATATAAGTGTATCGTACAAAGGAAAACAAGCGACAACTTAATATTTCTTTTCTTAATCATGACTGCAAGTCAGGGGAATAAATAAGCGAGTGAGCATATTCAGAAGGAAGAGTGTATATTTACAATTTATCAAACGTAGTACGTCTGAATTTTAAGTTTTATCTTTAATCTTTACTTATGCAGTTCTTAAATAAAAGTTTTACAGCCGAGTATTATGCCTGATAAAATTGTCTGCAAATCTGAATTTTTAAAATTAAAGAAATGAAGGTAATTTCTGAAAAAATTAGGTTAGATTCTGAGAAAGTCCCCCATGAATCCAAATAACAAATTGAATTAATAACAAATTGAATCCAAATTGAATTTTTAATCCAAAGGTGTGTGTTACATAATATTTTGGTTTGATTTATTTGATTATGGCAAAGCACTCGAGGGCTATCTGCCTGAAGTGAGGGATGCCTTCTTGGGGGCTTTCTAAAGGGAAACTGGCCCGTATATACGTTAGACAAGGGGAAAACACGAATACGTCCGCGCAGCCAGTCAATTTGCTGAGACTCGAACCCCAGACCGAATTACCAGTATTTACGGACTTTACCGCTGGTAGGCTCTATATTAGCTAAGGCTTCAGATTCTTTGAAACTATTGTGTAAGTACACCAGTATGAATAATAAGCAATCTATTTTTTGATAAATACTGTACTTCAAATGTTGTTTGACAAGTACTGTATGTTTCTTTCGTGCCTTTATAACTTTAGTAATTTAATATATTAGATGAGGACAAATTCAAAGTTGTTAAAGATACTAATAAAAATACTGTCTTATTAACAGTTCGATGAAATGAAGCTTAGCACCCAAAAATGAAGAAATTAGAAAATTCAGTAGAGGTTTTGATATCAGCTAAGTAGAAAATGTTTGTTTGTACAAATGCGGCAGCGAAAATGAGGGTTAAATGTCTAAAGGAAGTAATGCATTCGAGAGGGACCTTCTAAGAAAAAACTGCTCATACTTATGATAAGCAGAGAACGATTCAAATTTTATTGCGTATTAGCGCAACCACCTTCGCATAAGTCGCCAAATTTTCAAAAGAATGTGCCAAACTTTGCCAACCATATGCATAACAATTCTTCAGCCAACCACACTCATAACAATTTTTCAACCAAGCAACATGCCCATTTCTGGATGTTTTCTTTTTATTCTGTTCTAAGTTTCAACAATTTTTACAGACAAATCATGATTTTTTATCATGATAGTTATATGACTCAATTATAAAATTTATCAGCAATTGAAGAAACTGCAGAATTAAAGTATTTTGCCTCAAAATTGCTAAAAGCAACAATTGTTTTGAATCTCTCGTTAAATCGATTGCTACGAAATTTTCGCCAGAACAAAAGAAATAAAAAACAATTTATAAGTAGATGTATTATTGAATTTTATGATAAATATCTAATTGGAACATAAAACCTATACATAATAAGTATTTTACAATTGAATTGAACAATGTCATTATTTTTCATCTGTAAAAAATCGCCAAATTGCGCGCTAATACGGTTACGTTAATACGTAAGTGCCTTGCGTATTTCAGCATTAGTAATCAGGTCACTGGTGTATAATTTTTTATGTAAGATTGTAAAAACCATTAAGCACAGGAGAACATGAAAAATGTGCAATGCCCTCTCGGGGGTTCGCTTTCTGGACCTTACAAATGCTAGCTGGAGGTGCTTTCCAATTAAACCACGAAAGCAAGCTGCAAAGATATAGAATTATCTTAGAACATAACCAGGCGATTCCTTTTATAAAATTTAGGAATGTAATGGGAAAATCAAGAAATCACATGGGAAAATCAAAAAATAATTATGCAATCTGACTATTCCATTCCCGAAATCTTTGGAATGGTCATGCACTATAGATGTTTTCTTGATTCTCCCATATGTAAGGTAAACGTGAGTTAGCTTTTATTAGAAATCTCTTCTTTGAAGAATGTCATCAAAGGAAATGATGAGGTTCTTCGACAAAGTTTCCTTTATTTTAGAAATGTACAAAGAGTACATTAGAGTATATGAAGAGCCTTTTTAACTAATTAAGTTAATTTTAATTGTTAAAAAGGCTATTTGAATAAAATGACCAAGATGATTTTTTACCTTAATACATCTTGAAGATTTCTATAAAAATAATAAATGATGCAAGGATAAATTATTAGCCTAGAAAAATTTAATTCACAAAATTGTTTTGTATATTTAACATCATTTCTTTAAGTTCAAAATTTCAGGCCATCGGTCTCTATTATTTAAAGTTCCGCCTTTCACTAATATTCGCTTATTTGTGCTTACCATATGCAAACGCTACGTATGGCGTTATACATAATGATGCGTATATCATACATAATTATGTATAACGCCTTGCATTTGAATTCTTCTTCATTAGAAACAAATGGCGTTCTATGCGTTTTACTTCTTCAAACAATACCCAGTTTCGGTTAACAAATATTTAAATTGAACTAATTTCGGTGTCTTAATTTATCTTTATCATATACACTCCTCTACAATAACCACGAATTTAACTGCATATTTATGATCATCATTATGTATAACGCCTGAACAACCCATTCGAAATGTCCTTATAATATAAACCCTTGTAATGGACTTAACTCACCTGACTAGCTGTCCATGGAACACATATGTGCTCTCTGCTATTCTACCGACATACTATTTATGATCCTTCAGACTATAACCCACTCTTCAGCATTTCCGAGGGGAAGGCTTCTCATTCTGTATATCTTCTTGAAACATGTTATCGATGAACTTAAGTTCGGACATATGATGGCATAGTTTACAATATAGCGGCGTACGGTACTAGCCATACAAGAAATGTAATATACCCGTACCATAATAGAAGCAATTTTTAATTTTAGTTCATTGTCTTGAAACGTCATCCATATAGGCAAGTTTAGGAAAGTAGATACTTTTCGGGCTCAATGCACAATAAAGAATCGTTATGCGACATGATTATGGAAATAACTTTAAATTAGTCACGCGTTTGTGATGCTTAGGTCTAATAAGAGACTAAATTAATCGAAATGCCTTTTTCATGACCGATAAATATTCTTTTTCATATTACGTTGCAGCGACATTAGGTATTTTTGAAGCAGAAAACATGAAAAATGAGCAACGCCTTCGTCGGGACTCGAACCACGGACCTCTGGAATACGCGCACAACGTGCTGACCACTACACCACGAAGGCATGCGAAGGAGGCGGAAGAAATGCCTTATATACTCCCCCTTTCAAAGGGCGACTGGCGTTTTGGGGACCGAATCACCAAATCCCGGTGGTTGAGAATCATCATCTACCACCTTTTTAGTTCGGACGCCAGTATAGAGACATTAGGTATTTTTGAACAAGAGACATGAAAAATGAGCAACGCCTTCGCCGGGACTCGAACCACGGACCTCTGGAATACGCGCCCAGCGTGCTGACCACTACACTACGAAGGCATGCGAAGAAGGCGGGAGAAATACCTTATAACGTCAGCTATCTGGATTAGATTTTCGAATTGCAAAAATGCTTTCTTTGAATTCTAAGTCCTTAAAATTTGAGTTTCTTTTAATTTTTAGCTCATTTACTTATTCTATATGAAAATTTAACAGAACCATGGAAAAGTCTTCTTGGACCTGGATTATCTGTTATATAGTACAACTTATTTCATAGGATTTGTATTTGCAAATATCAGTAAGAATAGAAACAGATAAGAATTAGTCCACTGCTTAAGTGAAGAAATGAGCATGCGAGACTTCATTAAACTCATAATGTTGTCAAATGTAAGTAGTGGTTTTAGTCCTTTAATACACTTTTAAAAGCCTACGATAAAATTTTCATATCAGTTTCAGTTCTGTAAATAGTTCTTGTATTAGGCTTGAAATTTACCATGAAATTCGGAATATAACCTGGAGGCCGAAGTTATTTTACAATTTGTTCGCTGTTAGCTAGGTAATTTTAACAAAGGCAACTGAAACTACTGTGAATCATATGATGATGATATGAACAATAGTAAGAAATGAAAAGGTTTCCCCATTTGATACAAAGAGGTTCCTGCTTACAGATGAGATCCATCTTACAGATGCGAAGAAATGTTCCTGAATCAATTTTCCATTATATCTGCATTGAGTAAAAATTACATCAATTTATGTAGTTTGCAGAAAAAAAACCAGGTGTGATTTGTGTACTTTTCGTAAATGGAAGTCCACCAGTGAAATGTTTTAAGCTCTAAAATATTCTCGAGTCACATCAAAGTATTCTTGATGCATTTTTAAACCTCAAAAATTGCTTGAAACGATTATGTGCCAGTGGTTAATATGAAACACTAAGCAAGGAAAAATAACAAAATCTGACTTTAAAAAACAATGATTTATGTGCTTGCAAGAAAAGTCAATATTTCAAACATTTTGAACAAGCGTACTATTCACGGTCTTTTTTCAATGTAATTATTTTAAAAAAACATGGCGATTGATTCCAGTCATAGACAAAGTTCGTTTTCTTATTTACACAATGAAATTAAAATTATGATTTTTGTGCTCATAACACATAGTGTAAGGGAAAGCATTTTTATGCATTTAAATGAACGTAAAGACACAAAGACTTTTCAGCTTTAAAGGAAACTTTTCCACACAGCACATTTTATGACAATTTGACTCAGTTTCATTTTAACTGGTATTTAAAAGGCAAGCATAATTAGTAGAAACATGTTTATTTACTACAAAATATCTCTATCTTCTTAGGAAAAATTAAATATACTTGAAACCGAAATAACTGTTTTCTAGTCGGAGATTTCGAGATGAGGGGAACATAGAACACTAAGATAAACTTCAGATGTTCGTTATTAAAGTTTTGATTTAAAAGCAAATGGTTTAAATATAAAAATTAGAAATTCAAATTTGAAATTTTGCTTCAAATTCAGACGTTTTTCCTCCTTTTCCTCCTCCTTTCATCTAGAATTGGTGATACTGTTATGAGGTTCAACTATTTAAATCCCAAGTTCTAGCTTCGAACCCCACGAACACTTTATAAGCGAATAATCGTTTAAGTGTGTGAACAGAATACGTGAGACTTAGGGAGGGTTTAAAACCCTTTATTACTCAGTATATTTACAATCAGTTCCGACTTGGAACTTTACATAAAGCCGCCACTTACTTGAACTTAAATACTAATAATTTGAACTAAAACTAGCTTAAGTAAAGCTCTTAAATTATATAGCCGAAGCTATCAAAATATAACTAGTTAGCCCCTAAATACTAATTAAATCGGCGAAACCTAGCAAGGGCCTAAGATATGGCCGAGCGTAATAACAGCTAAGAGAGATGTAGCCAGAAGGCAAACGCGCGCTAGTCAGGAAATCAGACTCTCTCTGTTGAAGTCGGTTTAAGTCACGACTTAAATAGTACTCATTCTCATTTGCATTATCTGGAATTCTGAAATTACATTCTGGCAGGAAATTGTAAGCTGAAATTAGAATAAGATAGGAAAGATACAAAACTTAAAATAACTGTTAGAAAACGTATAATAAACCTTAAATCGTGATAGTACTTTATCACCCAATAAGTAACTTTTAGCTTTTCATCATAAAATATCACTAAAATGCGCCAAGGTGATTGCAGTAATAAGTAAGCACTTGTTATTGCTTTGAGCTTTGAGCTTTAGTCATGTAAGCAGAATTCGCAGAAAAGTTGAGGCCCACTTGGTTTTTCTGAAAAATGTTGTTGAATAAAATAAACGTTTAAGACATTTTCTTCGTTATGTTGCACGCTATTTGATAGCTAATTTAATGCTCTTCGTTTATTCTTCTTTTCTGATTTATGTTTAAAAAGTTGAAACACATAAATGTGCGTTTACTGGACATTTTCAACTTTTACATAAAAACAGGACTAGCCTAAAAATTAGCCGCTGGACTCTTAAGGAATATTGCAACAGCACATGAACTGCTTTTTTAATAAGCATTGAAAAAAATCTATCTGTAGGAAAGCTAAATTGTTTCAAAGGAACTCCCTTTATTTTAAATATCTTGTTTATGAAAATGTGGCTCAGTTGTCTATCTGAATGACGGATACTTAGAGATAAAACTATGACATAGAATGAAAGCGAATGCATTTTGATCATAAATTCAATGACTCTGAAAAATATGGATATTTTAAAGAAAAATCAATATTACCGTTCGGAAGTGAAGTTTGCAGAATAGAAAATAGTTCAAGACAATTTATCTAAAAATACGTTATGTTACATAAGCTTCAATAAGTTTACGAAAAAACAGGACACGTTTTTCATCTCTTAATTTAATTGGATAGCATTTTGTACATTTAAGAACCGCAATAGTATTCTCAAAATTTTAGGTACACAATCTAAATTGTTAGTAAAATTACAAGTTGCAATGAATTATTCTTGATTAATGCAAGATGCCTTCCCTGATAGTTTATTCACGAGCTATTGCGCGATTAGGTGTGTGCAAGATATAGAACTTTATAGTGGTCCGAAGTCGAGTAGGGCCTTAAATATCAAACTGATTTAAATTTAGATGTTCAAACTTTAAATTAAAAAAAACATAAATGAGATTTATGCTTTGTGAAACCATACATGTACTGCAAGTAAAACTTAGCACCTTTTTTGATTTTGGCCATAATTCCGCAAAAATCAACTGGGAGACATGAAATTCATACTTTAAAGCACACTTTAGTACTTAAAGGATGAGGAAGTACAACAACAGAAAAAGGCTGTTTTGACAGAACGGCGTTGGTACAAAAAATTATTTGACCAAGGCGTCCCGAAAATAATCTCACACAGGTTAAATGAGATTTGAATCAGAGAAGCACGCTGGCCAATTCGTTCATTCTGAGGATATCTTTACTTTCCAGGAACTCCCCAACAGCTGTCGTGAGTGGACGTGATTTGTCATTCATAAAAACAAAGTCAGAACCAATGGCGCCCTGAAAAGACGCATTTGGGGGTTGTAAACTTTATCACCATAATGATCTTTGGTAATTGAACCCCTATCGAAAACATGGAGCTCCGTCTGCCAGTTCAACATAATGCCTCTCCATGCAAGCACGTCAGGATCACCCCAGAGGTCTTTTCCTCTGACGTTAGTTGGGATGAAAGCGTCTCCACAGCTCTCCATATCCAGAATCACTTTTCAGACTGAAACGAATCTCATAGGTCTCATAGTGACTCCATTCGTATCCAGTCATTATGTTCTCCCTATCACTGTAAACAGTGCCGCTGATGGGCTGAATGAATGAATCTTTTAAGACGGCGGACGATTAAGCCACCTTTAGGAAGTCGTTTGACTACAGTAAAGCGGGATCCTTGTCATCTGGTTGCCGTGCACAAAGGCTGAGCAATGGGCTTACTATCTGTATTCAATCTCTTTGCGCCTACAGAGTCCTATATCATGCATTAGTCACCATTGTTTTCCTTGGCCGGCTACCACCAACTTTTCTTAGAGTCGTTTGGAAAGCTTTCCAAGTTTGTAAAACATTACTTTTATCAATACCAAACTCGTGGGCGGGAGATGGCAAACCACGTCCCTCATGAAATTTGCTGGACATTCTACCGCGGATGAAGTGTCCTGATGTTTTCTTGTAGCGAAATTATACGTTTAATCTCACTTTCATGTGCAAAAGAATGCCGGAAAATGCGCCTTATTTCTTCTTTTTATGCTGTCTTGTACTCCTCGGGCTGATTCCTCGCAATTTGCATGCTCTGACGTCATTGTGTTGGTATTTGCATATGCATCAGCTTTCTTTTGACTTAGCGTTTCACGTACTGAGCGCAGAAAGCGCTTTAAACATTTTCATGCTGATGTGTTAAAAATGAATCTGCTGTTTAAGTTTTACACATAAGTATAAATCTTCAAAGGTTTTTCCATAGGACATTACAAAATTTGATTTAGTCTCAGCTGCAGATAGTATGTGAGAATAGTCAAAAATGACGAAAAGGATATTTCTGTTGCTCTTAAAACTGAACTTTCTCTTGAATTTTCTCATTTTATATTAATTAATTAAAGTAATTTCTTCATCCTGTAATATTTTTGAATTAAATGACTGCAGATATGCAGCTAATATTAAGCACGAAATAAATAAGAAGGAGCGCAGAAGCTCATTCAAGTAATACAGCCAAACTCCGTCCATCTACATTGTGCTGCCCACAGCTTAAATTGCTTGTCAATGATCATCAAAGTGTTAAGGTTAAAAGCGTGGAACACATTTTGGCATTTATAACTGAATAACCTATTCGTGGACGTTTCTATAGTTTTCTCACATGGCGTAAATACCAGCACGTTTACCTTAGAAATGTACGAACGAAAACATAAATTTCTAGGCAGAGTTCTTTCTATGACACATTGAAATTCATTAGTAAACAAACCAACCAACACGCAGTTAAATAATTAGCCTTTTCTTTACTAGCATTCGGTGTACGAAACTTGGCTTTTACGAAAGACAAAAGGTAATACTTTTTTCAGTAAATAAAAGGAATCCGAAAAAGATATTCGCTTCTAGAAAAAATAGTGAAAAGCGCAAGCGTAGTGTTTAGTATTGGATTTATGCAATGATTAAAAAAAGACTAATTAAAAGTATAATATCGGATTAAAGGTACTTTTTGCAGGATGTGTTAATTGCGAGTGAACAAGTAAAAAAAGTATCAAATAAGAAAAGTATCAAGCTTAGCAGCAGAGCATATTGTCTTACTTCAAAGCTTTCACATCAATCAGACCATTACAAATTCTGACTTTTGGGTCAAGCAAACGTAAAAGCTGTACACACAGTGATCTGAGGAATACAAATAAAGATAAGATATTAAAAGATGATCTTTGTCCTTTCTCTTTTCTACACCTTTCCCCTGCAAAACTCTGACGGCTTAAAGCACCATTACAATTGGCCCCACCGTTACGACTTCCACTGTGATTGCTCTCTTCACTTTTGAAAAGTGAAAATATGTAGTATGCTATTTCTATTGTATGGTTTGGGTATTTATTGCATCATTGTTTCCTTTAGTACTACTTCTTATTTTAAGAGATGTTTCCTATGTTTGTTTTTAAACCTAGGAAGACGTTTTCTACATAACTTAATGTTAGTTTCTTTTCGCTTTACACCATGTCTGCTCACGAAGGATTTGACAGCAGTACTCTGTTTACATAAAGCGGGGTAAAACCTGTGCTGTGGTAACTGTACTAAATATTAGTGAGGCTTTTAGAATGACATAAGCGTTGCGGTATTTAAAACAGAATGGTAAATACTATTTGAATAATCTGTAACATAATATTATGCTGCTAGCAAGAGAAATAATAAATAATCGCTACAAAGATGTACGTATTTTTTTCAGGAGAACACAACTGTTAAAGTCTATTTTTCTAATTATTTGTTTTTTTTTAATTTTTGAATGATATGTAAATAATCTTTGTAAGAAATTATTCCGTTATCCCTTGCATGCTTGTCGGTGAAGTAGTATCATGTTCCGATAGAAACTGGAAGATTCAGGGTTGGAACTTGAGGAGGTCATAGACGATTTCTTATGTGTCCCGGCTCCAAAAATCCATTGTCTATATTTGCGTACGAACTAAAATGTTAAGAATGATAATTCGTTAACGCCTTAAGTCTGTCGGCATGGGTCTCTCTCTTCGCCTTTAAAGTGAGGGGGAATAAAAATAATAATCGCATTTCTGTCATAGTGTAAATGGCGTCATATCAGTTTGGACTACCAGTGCCCAAGTGGTAAAATCGTAGAGCTCTGGTAATTCGATCTAGGCTCAAATATCGGGGAATAGTTTGGCTGTATGGGAGTTTTAGTATTTTTGTCTATGTGCAAGGAGACAGTATTTTGAAGAATTGTCCATAAACACATCCCATTCCTTAGCCAGATACCCCTTGTATGCTTTGCCATAACAAAATTAATCTAACTTAGCCATGTATATCCAGCTGGTAGCCGGAGGATCCGTGTATTGAATCTTAACTAGGGCAGATCTACGTTTTTGTATATCCTCATCCGAAAGAAACCTAATGCATCTATCATATTTTCTTTCTCAAGGTGTTCTGTAACTGTAACTGTATTTCATTTTCTGCAAAACTTTTCTGAAGCGGGTGCAAAACAAGACATCTGTCTACTTTGTCTGTCTGTGTGTCTAGAAGTTCTTAACACCGTCACCTGACATGGCATGATTCTATAACTCCCGCAGAAAATTGTTCTAACCAGATACATAGGTTTAATTAATCTTTAAAGCCAATTTATTTAATGTAGCTATGATGGTTAATTTTATTCCGTTTTAATGTGTCTTTACTAAAACGATTCCTAATTCATTAATATCATTTACAATTCCACTTCTATCTTTAATTTTGCTTTTTAACATTTGTATATAGCTTTTAATATTTTAAAATTCCATTTGAATTCTAATCCTCCACCCTCAATTATCCTTTTTCTTCTTTTCCTCCTTTTATCTCATGAAAAAATTAATATCAGGGGAATTGTGATCTCCCCGTCTCGTACCCATGCTTTTTGGAACTCAGATGTAGCATTTTAAAAGCGATTTGGTCCATTTTTTCTATTTTAGTATTTTACTTAGAAATGCAATTGTAACACGGAAAACACTCACAGTGAACTTTCAGGTTATTTAGTGTTTTAAAGCTCTAATTTGTTCCTTTCTTAATTCTAATATTTAGGAAGGTCTCCTCCTCTCAAACGTCGTTTTAATTCATATATTTAAAATTTAAGTTACTTTAATTGATTTCTTTATTAAATTATTAACTTCCGTACATTTTATCATGTCTTGTGTTTTTCGAATCTCTCTTTTGTCAGTTCCACTCATTCTTTCTCTGATCGATTATGTCTTGCATCACGTAGCTTTGTATCTCAGCTGTCAATATCTAAGAAGTTTCGAAAGCTTCAAAAATTTATTCTTTTATTAGAAATTCCAGGGCATTTGCTCACTTCTTTCCTTTCATACAGTTCTTAATTCTTGTTCTGAATTATTAAGAGAGTGTCATGTTCATATCTGTATCATATTTATTTCCAAGAGGACTTGAATAGAAATATGGAGGAAGACTTTATTACTTTAATGTCTCCATTCCCACTCCCTGAAGATTTACCGAGTTACATTCTCCCAATTTTTGAAGTATTATGAACCAATACTTTTTATCACCTACTCGATTCTTCGTATTGCACATGTTTTCAAATTTCTTTCGTTTCTAAAGCATAATTTGCAGCTATTTAATTTTGATTATTTATCTTAGTGATCGGAACTGATGGCGCTGCACTTATACAACTTTCTTATACCATTTCGTTTGCTTGTTTTGATATATGAGCGTTTAAGCTTATAAGGTATTTCTCCCTCATTCTTGGCATGCCTTCGTGGTGTAATGGTCAGCACGCTCGACGCGTATTCGAGAGGTCTGTCGTTCGAGTCCCGGTGAGAGCAATGCTCATTTTTCACGTCTCTCAACATCAAAAATCCTAATGTCTGGACAACTGGCGCCCGAACTAACAAGGTGGTGGATGAGAATTTTCCACCACCAGGATTTGGCGACTGGGGCCTCTAATACCCAGTCGCCCTTTAAAAGGGGGAGTATATAAGGTTATTTTTCCCGCCTTCTTCGCATGCCTTCGTGGTGTAGTGGTCAGCACGATCGACGCGTATTCGAGAGGTCCGTGGTTCGAGTCTCGGCGAGGGCATTGCTCATTTCTCATCTCTCCTGCTGTCAAAAAAAATACCTAATGACTCTACAAGCTTCCTTGTCGATTTCGTTTTGTGTTTAGCAGCTGAAAAATGCACAGAACACCTCACACAATACCTAATGGAAGGAATACATTAGTGTAAAATTTTTGTCGCAGCCTTTCCCAAATTTCACATTGCAAGTAGACCCAAAGCTGAGACAACAGAGAATGAGCTGAAAGTCTGCTAGTGGTTTCTATCGCTTCTGAAATATTACACTGGTGTTCGAAATTGACATAGTTTTCAGATTTTGTCCATTATCTCCAGAAGTAATGGATAGATTTTTTTATGAAATACAGTATGACATAAACTGATATAATTCAACAAGAATGTACCATACAACACTCACGATACACACGTATCATCGTTTGCAAGACTCATCGGAGAAGGATGGTCTAAAACAGCAGTTGCAAGATAGAACGAAAAGAAGATTGCGTTGGAATGCTGCTTTAAAACCGTTTTGTAAATACTATGATCCTCCGAACTTTAATTTGAGCACTTTCGTTATATAAAAAGAAGCTTAATTTTTATGAAGTAGTCTCATCCAAAAATAAATTGAGTGTACAAATGTATTACGAACGACAATGATAGGAATTTAAACTAGACTGACAAACACAATCTTTTTGGGAAATACGTAGAATATGTTCACATGGATGAACTCCTAGCACTCAGATGTTTCTGCTAAGCTGCTGACAAGTAACATATTTAGTTTTTGTGCATGTATTGAATGTAATGTAGTTATACACAAATAATAACCTTCTGTAAATAATTTGAAAACAATCTTCATTTCCTAAATGTTTATTATGAACATCAATAATAATGAACGGGAAAATACTTAATTCTAGTTTGCTATAATATCATTTTTAAACAATTGAAATTGGGCTTTTGCATGTCTTATAATGTAGGTCAGGATTTTTTGTTTGTCTGTTTGTAATTGATTCAATGCGATACATTTTTTTATTCTTCAGATAAAAAAATTTATTTTAATTGTTGCGATTAAAATACTTCCTTGGGAAACCGAGATAAGTTTGAATTATTCATATAAATATATGTTCTTAAAATTGAGTACACAATTTGATAAATAATATTAACAAGCAGTATTTATTAGTATTGGTGAATATACTTGGCGTTAGAAGGGTTAAAATCATGTTAAAAATAGCAGTTTAACGGCAGTTATAAAAGACAGTTAAGAAAACATAATACTTTTAAACTATGCAGAACTGACACTAAAGTATATCTATACTTATATCCGGAGAAATGTATCTTAATGTACCAGACAAACATCAATTGTTGAAGATAGTTCTCTCAATGTTAATGCAATTAGTGACGGTTCAAATGAATGATGGCATCACTAATGTATTCAAATGCCAAAAATAGAAAAAAAAACTCGGAAGACACATTTGATATTCTTAATTTCTATAAATATCAAAATCATATTCTACTTTTTTATGTTAAAATTCATAATGCATATTTAAAAGTATAATTAATAATTGAATGCACTTTAAAAAAGCTTTGCATATAGATGAAAAAGAGTGTCTTTACAGGCCCCCTTGTTTGGTTTGGTTTATTTGATTACGGCAAATCGCTCAAGGCTATCTGCAACAGGGGAGGTAGGCTTTCGTAGAGGATGTGTTATAAAAAAAACTCGCTCGTATACACTTTGCACATAGAGAAAACCACGAAAAACCCCATGCAACCAGCCCATTTGCAGGATTCCAACTTCGAACTAAACTATCAACGCCCAGCGACTTCACTGCACGACGACGTCGCTGGTGGGATACCATCTTATTTGGTCTTGTTAATTATTATCATCAAACTATTATCGACGGGGAGTTTTCATTCAGTTACGACATTCAGATTTTTAATAATTTGAGTTAGCTATCAAATTAAAGTTTGTTTGTAGATATATTTTCCACTTAAGATATACATGGATCTGTAGATACACATGGATGAACTAAGTTTTCCTTCACCAAAATATAACATCCATCAATAAAAATAAGATTGAGAATAGAACTCGAATTTCGAAAAATAATTTATTTATAATTCAGTACTCAAGAACACCGCACTTTTTTTTTAAAGATTTTTAACAGAATTTTATATTTTACGTTGCATCAAAACACGTTCCATTGCAGACATTAAACAATTTTTTTCAGTAATACCGAATGTATTACAACTAACTAGCGATAGATTCCTGAAGCTATGAAGAGACGATGTTATAGCCTCGTTCTTATTTAACAGCAGTAATCCTTCTGCAATTCAATGGCTAGGATAGTAGCAGCGGAAAGCTTTTACAGCTTTTAATGGAGGAAAAATTTCTCTTTGAAATAGATTTTAAAAGAAAAATTTTCTCGAGCTAGACGATAAATGTTTATTGAAATGAACTCATAACGATAAAACCCGAAATTAAGAAGCACTTTCCTTCATAAAATTTTACGGCCAGTTGATATCTGGAAAATTGATTTTTAACTTTGTTGCTTCAACTGAGACTTATCTTGTCTATTAATGCAGCAATATAAGCAAGACTGTCGTAAAATATTCTATTAATTTGTTAATAATAAATAAGTAATTTTTACTTTTCTTTGTAAATCATATTTTCCACTGGCTGGTGCGCAATTAACATCTAATTTCACCTTCATACCTTTCGAAATATTTTGCTAATTATATATAGGTATCTATTTCTCAACTTTTCTATGTTTTCAGATGAAAATATATGAATGGAAATATTTTCCATCCTTGTTTGTCAAATCTGAATTCGTCTTTAAATGTTACATATCAAGTACACACAATGTACACGTCTACATGTACAAATGGTTATCTTATGGTCTAGTGAACATGCAAAGAGTCTCAAATATTTATACAAAAACTCTATTTGGCACACACGGAAATACAAATACGGATGAGATATTTTTAGATCGGCTTTATATGTATGCATCTGATAAATAAAACTGACGTCAAATAACCTTGTTTTACTTATATGTGGACGTTACTTGTCTTGTTTTTTCGATACATATCCATTCATCCATGTTTATGGCTCGCTAGTGACGGAGTAGATAATACTGAACAATGAAAGCTTCTTCTGGGATTCAATTTTTATCAGAAGGATGAGCTGGATACGTGTCATGTTTCGTGGCTTTTCTCGTATATAACATAAATATAGGCAGGAAAGCCTCCACAAGAAAGGCATCTTTCTTTCACAACACTGAAGCTTTAGAATTCTTAGCTAAATTCAATTACCAACTTCCTCTACATGTTTACATTTCTTTGAAAATATCTGCAGCTATAGGAAAGAATATAGAATGAGTATAGAAGAGTGTTGTTTCCTTTTCAACACACTACAAATATTGAGTTACTCAATATTCTGACTCTCAGTGCCGAAAGGAAAAGGAAAGGTGATAAAATATTACTAGGTACTTTTCCTATAGCAAAATGACACCTTCGATTCCATAGAGTTTAAAAGTTAATCACAATAACAAACTCGTTTTTGTGCGTAATATACCTACTAAAATCTGTATTAAATTAATACGCTATTGTTTTACATACCTTAATATAGGATCGATACCTCAGTAGATGAGTAACTAACGCGACAAAATGACAGAAGTTTGTTAGAGTTTCTGCGTACCGACCGAAGGGGCTTTTCATTCTTTTCCATAGGTATATAAGTTTAGTATGCTTTGGCATAATCAAATAGTCCAGTCTAATACGTTCAAATGTTTTTCAATGAAATTTATTGCTTTTTAATGCAAGAAATTTTATCCTTTAAGTTATCTCTTTTAATGGAAAATTTCTGTTTGAGCTTCAATTAAGCAGGAAAAGAAAAAAAATTAAAAAAAAACTTGTGGAACGTTTAATCGATTAGTTTATATGAAAAAGCATATCTTTGTAAACCATAAAAGTTAGCTTAATCTTGGTTAGTGTTATTAGCAATACTACTAGGAATTACCAATATCATTAGTATAATCACCATTAGCAAGTTTTCGCGAAAGTGCTCCGCAAAAGCATTCTCCTGTACATCAGTGCAGATAACAAGTATTGAGTATCATTTAAGTAAGTATTGACTATTAGAAATATTTAAGGCAAAATAATAAGCATTACTAAAAAAATAAGCATTTCTACAGTTGTAATGGGAATATGAGTAAGTCTGCTTAAAGGGTCTTGTGCAAAGCCAACTCCTCCGTTAGGTCAAAAGCAGTAGTGTACTTTGTAGTAATGTAATAAATCAGTCTTAGCGTTCGAGGACGATATTTTAAGGGAGACTGTATTATATTCACATTACACATGAGAAATAATTAAATGTTCAATGCAGCCAGTCCATTCTTCGGAATTTCCATTTCAGTCCATCCTTCGGAATAAGCTGCCTCAGAAGGATTGCATTACTAAATATCTCTTGATATTTAGACGTAGATCCATATGCCGGGTTTCAGAAAATAAATCAACTAAAATATGTTTAATAACGATAATTTTGATCATATGAGGCCTTTCAGATAAAAATATGAAAAACTGCAAATTTTTACATGTGTCGTGTGCAAGAACGAGGCATTCCATATGCCACTCTTTACAGTACGGAAGTGTTTTCAGTAATGGGTGGGGGGAGAGATTTTATAGTACAAATATTGAAAAATTGGTGTTAAATTTGTCAAATCTGCATGTCACAAATCATTTTCACCTAAAGCGAAATTACCTATTCTAAAGGTCGCATAAACACTGAATTTTTACCGTTGACAAAATTTCGAATTTTAGCATGTCTGCCAGAACGGACTGGAAATTCAAACATTTTTACTAACGTTTGGTTGATAAAGAAGAATATTTTGAAATTAGCTTCTAAAAATTTAATATGCATAGTTCTATCAGCAATACATTTGTACGGTCGTCAACATTTTTTAACTAAGGACATTTTGGTTAATTTTGATTGTTTAAGGACTTTTTTGACTAATTCCTGTAAAAGAATATAGCGCAATTACTTCCTTTCAGAATTTTTTTTCTCATTTAGATAGTTCTCTCCGACATAGTCATTAGAAAAATATAAGTTTCTTATATTTTACTAAAATGTGGCCAAAATATGTTTAATGTAAGCGTAGCTTTCTTATTCATTTCTTAAACTGGATCTATAGAAATACAAGTACGCGTTGAAGACATGTATTTGTATAATGCTCTTGTAAAACATATGGTATGGTTTTGTATCATTAGCTTTAAAGAAGTTGAAATTAAATATGCATCTTCTAATAATATAAATATACGCCAGATTAAAGTTAGAAAATTTTGCGCGATTAATAATGGATTACGTTGTATTAATAAAAAAAATTAACACTAAATCAGCGAAACAACAGTTATACATGTAGACAGGTTGAAATTAAGTCGAATTTGCATTCTGTCGATGCTTTGAACTGAACTAAATTTACGCAATTGCTTTTCCACGGGTCCATAAAGCCGAGTACTCAGATAATAGAATATATTCTGGTGCTATCCTAACAACACTGTATGAAGAAAATAAAACCAAAAGAAAAGAAACATTAGCTATTAAAATATGTAGTTTCCAGCTTGAATTTTAGCAGTGAAAAATAACAGATGAATTTTATTAATTTATTGTTCAAAAAGTGATAGAGGTGTATTATGCACAGTTTCATAGAACGTATAACTGTCCCGCAGGTTTCCCTAAAATACTGAACCCTTGTGAACCCCTATTTGATCGACTAAAAAGGTAAGTTATATAACGGTGAGAAAAAAGTAAAACTTGATACTGCTACTCTTATCCTGCATTGTGCAACTGTTACACTGATTTTGAATTGTAGATGCTATCTCGCCAAAAGAAAAAGAATTCGCAGCTATGCTAGAGAAAAAATCTATTCGGTTGCTTAAAAGTCTTAAAGTATTGCAACCGTAGCTGGAAGAAGTTGAAAAGAAAACTGTCAATTTTCCGGCGAGAAAAGCAAATGTTTCAACTTTCGGATAAAGGCAATATTATTTGCTCAGTCCCCCATGAATACTGCGATTAAATTTATGTTGCTGTAACGATAGAAAGTTTATTAAAAATAGGACTTTAAACTTACCTTGCTTTGCAGAAATCTAATTTGCCCAATCTGTAGCAATGATTGTGAGTTCAATTATACACTCGCCTGCAAGAACTCGAGATCCACTAGTTGCTAATGATGAAATCACTGAGCACTGGTAGTTCGACTAGGAGTCGAATCCTAGCAAATGGATAGGCCTACAAGCGGCCGAGCGATAAAGACGCTGAACACTAGTAGTTGAGTCCAGGATTCGAATCCCAGCGAACGGGTTGGCTGCATGACGTTTTCTCTATGTGTAACGTGTACACAACCCAATTTCCATTCGAGTCCTCCACGATGGCATCTCTCCCCTTCTTCGTAGAATCCCCCCCCCCGTCTTCGTAGAATGTCTTCTACGAAGACATGGGAAGATAGCCCTCGTGCTCTTTGCCATATTTAAAGAAACAGATTGCAACAGACGGAATCATTGGATCAAAATTTTAAGCGTACCAACAAATAGGGTTGATTCCTCATAATTCTGAAGAATTCCATCATTGACAAGCAAACTATGAGATACAGGTAAACTTAGTATTTGGCCTTTCGAATTTCTCTTTATTTACAGTATTTATCGTTTTCAAATTACGCAATTTTTTGGAAGTCTTCCAGTTCATATATCTTCTAAATATATTTAAAGATTTGTCTTTGACCATTATTACCCTTTTTAGATATTCAGAGCTTTCTAGTTTTGATCATGCATATACAATTACTTTCTTAGATTTCATTTACAGCCTTATCAGTTCTTGAGGACATATAATTAATTTATCACTGAGGTAAATTTCAACGTATTTGTTTATATTTTAATTGCAATTATCGTTTGGCATTTTATTTTAGCCCACATATTTTATAGTGTTATTTTTGTCCCTGAATATTAATTAAACAAATTTCTCTGATTATAATAGTCACACACATACACGCGCACATTTGTCATGCAAAATAACAAATATGTGTTTATCTGTTACATATTGTAAATATATAACTATTGTACCATTTTCATAGTTTCGTTATGTTCGCCAAATGATATGGTTTACACTAGAATTAATCATTTTTTAAAAGGCAATACATTAAGTATTTATACTTATAAATACATCGTATTTTGGCAGCTATATTTGAAGAAGGAGGTTTTTAAAGAGTAAGATGGTTTTAACAGATTATGTATCACCAACCGTGGAACGACGGTAAATACTTAAACTTTAATATATCACTTTTAAGAGCGCATGGAAAGCAGGAAACGAAATGAAAACAGAATTTTTTTTTATACTTTGCTGAATTTATACTTGGAATATACTGATATATATATACTGAATTATACATACTATACTGTTGAATTGTGCCACTGGTAACATAAATACCGATGTACTCGAAAATGAAAGCAACCAAATGTAATCTGTTTGCGTTCATACATGATAGTTTATGATGAATGATCGTTCTTGTAATATATGAGCTATTCGTGAATACGAGCAGGAATTCGTGATATATGGGCTTTTTACAGGGAAACTCATTGCGAAATATGAAAGAAATGCAGACTAATGAAGAAGCTCAATTTATTTCGGCATTTGAAAATGAAGGTTTATCGAATAAATTAAAAATGTAGTTTAATATGAGCGTGTAGAAAACAATGCTCATTTTCTAAACGCATATAAAAGTGAAGCAAGTTAAGGTAATAAGAAAATTAAACTTCTTACAATATTTCACCCATTTGCCCTTTCCTGAAAATTCTATAAAATAAGGACTGACATGAAAACACTAGAAAATATGATATACTTAATCACTGGGTTAATGAAAGGACAGCTTGCCCGATAGACTGTGTTGCCTCTTTTGCGTTAAGCAGAAATGTAATAAATTACTTAAGGTCTTAGAAAGTAAAATTTTAAAGCATATTAAATTTTTTTAATGATGAATACCGTTTGCTACGAAATCTTGAGTCTTTTAGACATCATTTTTTATGAATGCTTTGAAAATAAGTGTCTGATAAAATTTTTAAAAGTAAATCCTTTGAAAATAAATACTTATAAAATTCAGCTCCTATAAACAGGCCTTTTTTAGATTGCGAAGTACTTAAGGTTTTTCTTTTGATTACTTGTGTTTTCTACGTTATTCTGCTGACCGATACTTTTGTTACACGACCCATTAATAGTAGTTCAAAGCTTAGTCTCTTTCAGTGCTATGAAAATTCTATTGCAATGAATATTATTTCTTTCAATAATATGCAATTTTAGGACTGAAAAATTTAAGATTTTCCTGCTCAAAACGAACCACTATTTGCTAAATTTGTTTGCAAACTAAATTAAAATCTATTTCTTAAACCTGTATCATGAGACTAATTTGATGTTCTTAATCGTGGATAGTACATTTTATTTGACGAGTGAGTCTTAAAAAGTAATATCGAACTGATAATTATGAGATGTACAATACAGTAACAAATACAAGCGATTTGTCCTCTTCTGTATAAGTAGATTCCATTTCAATGTACATACCTTATCAATGGACAAATATGCTGATTCCATCTGAAAAGAGTTTAATTGTGCAAGTAGCTAAAAATTATCTATACATTTTTAAGGAGATATTACTTCAAAAGCATAGCTCTCTCAGAGCGCATTTAAAAGATATGAACTGGCTATAATTAATTAGATTAGCTAATTTGAACATAGCAAAACAGGCGAGGGCTATCGGTCTCATGAAAGGGATGCCTTCTTGGGAAACCTTTGATACTTTGGCACTTAGTCGGTATACTGGCCTGCAGCTGGTGATAGTGTTCCCTACTCTTGCCAGTTATTGAAAGAGTCCCCTCAGGGCCTGACGTGGGATGTAACCTTAAAGAATATTCTCCAAAAGAGATAAATACATGACAAGGAGAGAACAGATTTAAGCACTTTGCTTCTAAAATTGAAGACCGGGTAGGTCTGGAGACCGGTCGGTGTCGATCCTGGTAGTCGCTCAGAACTCACGAATTTGCAAAGACACATTATCAAACTGAATAGTAATAGCACTAGGAAATTCTGCTTTCTCAGGATGATCAATGAGAAATCATTTTGTTATGTAGAGCTGAGCCGATGAACACAGTATGGTGTACGAGCTGCGTACACGTAGAAAGTCCCTTTCTAAATCCATGCTGATGATCAGCGAGGTACTGGAGGTCATTCTTAATGCAACAGTAAATCAAACGTTCTAGAATCTTGCTGAGGGATGACAACAGGATTATCGGCTTGTAATTAGCAGATTTTCATGTGATATTACAGGTTTGGGAATCAGAAAAATAATTGCGTGCTTCCACGTCTGAGGAAAGTCCTGGAGTACCGCAGGATAATTGGTGGAAATAAATTTTGGTTGCGTAAGGATATTGTACGGTTTCCATTCATGTCCTCACAAGGCTGTTATGATGGCCTTCCCGAGTACAGGGTCGCAGGGCTTTAGCCTGGGGAACCCATGTAGCCAATCAATAAGCCTCATGAGTTAACCAAAATGACCTGCATAAAATATTGATTTGTTTTTTTTTTTCAACCAATTAAAATTACTAATTTTATTAATTGCATTATATTATTTTTTTCTTGCTGATTGATAATAATTTTGAAAAGCTACTACTTACTATAACTTAAGAGATGATATGTTGGTTGATGTTTTTTAAGAACGCGATCGTTATCTACTAAGAGATGTATGTCTTAGTGAAGGACGTTTTAACGCTTTGAATACACGCGTATTCTCACGAAGTTGAAGAAAGAAAAGTGGCTCCTAATAACATTACTCTTACTTAGCTTTTTCCGAAGAAAAAAGGTTCAATTTTCTTTCTTTAAACTGTACCTCATTGAAGAAGTCACATTTAGTGATTATTTCATATAGCAGGTCCTGTGGGGACTCTTTCAGGAATTTGGAAAGTATGCCAGAATACTCATAAAAGTACACTGGTGAAATAAATTAAGAGAATTTTCATATTTGATCTGCTATCTTCAGAACTACTGGACAGATTTTAACAAAACTTGGTGTGAATATAGGTTGATATAATACATACAAAATAAACATTCAACAGTTACAATAGACATACATGTTCGAGTGTAACACTCATGGAGTCTGAACGTCTGAAACAGCGGTTGCAGAAGACAGAAAAGAAATGGGTTAATAGAGGGTATGGTCCTCTTTTACAGCCATACAGGCCTCGCAGCGTGATGTCATACTGGAAATAAGGCAGTTTATCAGTGCCTGTGGCAATGGGCCCCATTCATTCAGCAACTCTGTTTTCAGTTCCTGGATGGTTCTCGGAGGGGGGTTGCGAGTTGCAATTGCTCTCTTTAGAGCGTCTCAGACATGCTCTATAGGATTGAGGTCTGGAGACCTGGCAGGCCAATTCATCCGACGAATATCCTCACTCTCAAGAAATTTGTCGACCAGAAGAGCTTTGTGTGGCCTCGCGTTATCCTCCTGTAAGATGAACTCGGGGCCCACTGCACCCTGGAAAAGGCGAACATAGGGCTCCAAGACTCATCCCCAGTCGCAGAGCCTCTGTCAAAGACGTGGAAAGGTGTGCCATCCAACATGATTCCTGCCCAGACCATTTCACCGCCACTGCCATAAATGTTGATTTCGCGGACACTGGAGGTAGGTAGCGGGTCTCTGGCTCTCTCCATATGAAAGTACTGCTAGAATCGGTGTTTAGGCTAAAACGGGACTCGTCGCTGAACAGAACGGTCGCCCATTGCTCTGTACTCCAATCACTATGCTGCCCGCACCATGCTAATCGGACTCTCCTGTCCGTACACGTGAGCGGGGCGCAAACAGCCGGTCTTTTGCCAAACAACCCTCTTTCATTCAGTCTTTTGGAAAAAGTCACCCTTGTTACACGGGTTCCTGTGGTTGCATACAGGTCACGAGAGAGATGAGAAGCTGTAGCCCCTCTGTTATACCTCGATAAAATGGACAAATAGCGATCTTCTCTGGCCGTCGTGGCTTTCGGACGACCTTGCTCAGGCTTTCTCTCGATGGATCCAGTATTCCGGAATTGTTTCCATAGGTTATACTACACGACGCTGGGCGTTAAATTAAACTCTCTGCATATCTGGACTTGCGATTGGCCTACCTCTACCCTCCTCACAATTCGCCACCTCATTCCATCATCTAAACATTGGTGATTACTCATTTTGACTATTCCGATGTGAATTTAACCGATTGTTGGAAGATAACACCAAGAAATTCGCCGATGTGTGCTAGCAAACGCAATTCGCTTTACCCTCCACGCGCTCATAAAACCTATTTTCTGCTGGCTCTGCCCACGCACACGTGTACTCTTACGTATTTGCCGTACAAGATTTGCATTTTTATCTAGAAGCAGTGGTTTTCCCTTCAGTACAGTTCTTTTCATGCAATTCGTTAAAATATGCAAATTCTCTTAATTTATTTCAAAAGTATATAACATTACACAGGGGGAAAACGATGCACTCATCCCGTTTATTGAGGTTTGTATCCGGGGTCAAAAGAATTGGCGTTTCGGGGTTTTATTTATTCGGTTTTACTACTTTTCCGGCTTCAGCTGCATAGAGGTCCCGAGGTCAAATAATTGGCATTTCGGGCTTTTATCTATTCGGTTTTACTACTTTTTCGACTTCAACTGCAATTAGGCGCATATACCATATAGCACAAAAGATAGCTTTAATCCCAAAGTTTAATTAGAAGAAATCGTTGGAGAAAGCTAAAATATTTGGCCATTCTTACTTATGTTATTGATCGTTATACGGATCTATTACAAAGTAGCAGAATAGCAAAGTCGTTCAGGGTTACCAGCTTTTAGTCATGAAAGTAAGATAAATTTAGTCATGCCCATCATGAAAATAATACAGATTAAATATTTTTTTTATTAACACACAGCTTATCTCGAATTATTAAGCTTTAATAATAAGGCTGGCAGATGATTAAATAGCACATAGCGAAGAATTTTTAATCAAACAAAATATTTATGGTAAAAAGGTTAAATTTTTCTGTAATTTGTACTGAACTTGAGACATTCCTTGGAATTTAGTAAATGTTGCTTCACTAAAAAAAAAACTATTTCTACATATTACTGAACTATTGCCCACTTCTTGGTGCCAGGACACTTAAATAGTTTTTGCCTATATTTTATCTCAGCACGCCTCAGAAGTGGCCGAGTTATTAAGACAGTAGTGGAATGGTCATGCAGTATTGGTGGTTCAGCCTGCTTTGGGTTCGATTCCAGGTGAACGAGCTGGCTGTCTGGTGGATTTTCTCCATGCATAATGAGAATATGAGCCAGTTCTCATCAAGAAGTCCTCCACGAAGGCATCCGTTCTCTTAGGCAGACAGCCCTCGTAGATTTGCCATATTCAAACAACCTAACCTATCTGTTTCAGTACATCGTGGTTAAATTGGAACCACGCATAATATTATTTTAGAATGTACAGGAGCAGTACACACTTCTATAAATGATGCTGTGTTTATGGTGGAAATAAATGGTACCTTAATTTCTGTGCTTACTAGGTTCTTCCTGGTGTTGCTGAAAGGATGTCTAATCGTGAAAGTGTTTGTATTTCTTGCTCTTGCCGGGGACTCACCAGCGGTCGAGTGATAAAACCGCTGAATACTGGCAGTTCAGACCTAGTTTCCAATTCAAGTCAACGGACTGGCTGCGTTTTCGTGGTTTTCCCCATGTATATTGTGCATATGAGCCAGTTTTTCTTAGAAAGTTCCCGTACGTAGGTAGCCCTAGTGTTCTTTGCCATAATAAACTAAATTAAACCAATCTAGCTCCTTCTCTTCATACGCTTCACTGGAAGCATGTGTGGCAGTTATATTACCCAAAAATGATGCTGAATGGTCGTATACTAATTAGTCGATAAGCATCGTAAGCATTAGACACAAATTTCAACCATGAAAATTTTTCTTCAGTTAAATTAAAAAAAAATTATACGCATACTTCCAACTTTGCTGATTTTTGTTCTGTTGTGGTCATGGAAACATGTCGCAAGATGAAAGGCAAAGTAAACACGAACTGAGAGTAAAAATAATGAAATTCATAATCAGAAGTCGAAAACAATAATTTCAATTAGTATGTGATAAATCAGATATTTTAATAATAGATGCATATAATTCTTTGCTATGGATTAAAAATACATTAAACTTTCGATCAATCGATATCTATATGCATTATGGCGGGATGACTATTTTAAATATTAGTAAGAATCTTGACACATGGAAGATTTAGGAAGTTGATACTGGAGCGTGAGAATGAAAAAAAAATCATTTAAATACCGACGTTTATAGGAACAACCGAAGAATTGGTCACTCCTGAATCGATTATGATATGACACTAGAAAAATTGCTTCCCTACCCGTAAGACTTTCGATGTGATATCATTATGTATCATTGACAAGTTTACGTTCTCTCATAGATAAGTTTTATGTATCTCTATGTATAGATATTTAATTTTCATTCTAAAAGTTTAAGTTATTTTGATAATGAGGTTGAAGGGACTTTTACGGGGATTTTGATGAAAGTGAATGAAGATTATTTACATAATATTTGTAATTTTCATGAATGTGTGAAATGTTGATTACACCTCCACAATAAGGTGAACGTGATGTACATAGTTCCAGTTAGTGCTTTCGTCATGTGAATTCTGCAGTTCAATTTCAATTTCTCCGGTGGAATAATGTTGATTTTACAATGTTGATGGTTCTATTATATATCAATGTGAACTTCAGACTGCATACCGCGTATAGTCATTCTTTTGATTGCTTTTCCCCGAGGAAAGTTTTTGGGATAGCGTTTATTATCTCGTGTTAATTTTTATTTCATTATGGATCATATGTTTACTAGCTTTGGTGAGAAAAAAAATCGATCCATTACTTCCAGGCATGTCGCATTTTGCCAAAAAATGGCTAGTGTTTCAGTTGTCACTCAAACTGTTGTTGAAAGTTTGGGTTTTACGTTAACTCCTGACTTACTAAACACAATTATAGGAAACGGAGGACGGTATAAAAAGTTAGATTTCGAAATTTTTACAAAACTAATTGTTCAAGTTAAAAAGTATTAAAACCTGAATATTTACATCATTTAAAATAACATTGTTTGTTAACCGGAAGTATATGTAATACCAGCGGTTGCTAAAGTAAAAGCATATTTGTAAACTCGACGTACAGCTAAACAAGGATTGTATTATACAGGGTGATTCGCTATCAGACCGACAAACTTGCAGGGTATGTAGAGGGTACAGAGACGACACAGAATCATCATGAATACGGTTTTCGTTCACATTTTGATTTATGAAACCATTTTATAATGGTTCTTGAAATAGTTAAGGATGTCTGGAATGTTTTAAAATTCATTTTATAATATCTTCATGTATTTGACAAACAGATCGTGGAATTTCTTTGAATTTAACTTATTAAAACATAATCAACATTTAATTAATGGACTTTTCATTTTACAATGCTGATAGAAAAATTTAAATCTTGCATGTCTAAAACCGCTTTATTTCCGGTATAAAACTATTCTCATAAAATTCTGTACTTTAATTTTTAAAACTCTGTTAATCAAAGCGCTTGTCAAGGATCAATATTTAAGGCTATAAAAGTTATAGTCATATTTATGGAACACTATGTACAGGGTGATTAGCTACCATACCGACAAACTTGCAGGGTGTGTACGGGGTACAGAAACGACTCGGAATCACATAGGAATGCAGGGTTGCAAATGCCATAGTTGCGAGCTATGGTCAAAAGAAGCAGAGAAAAAGAACAGAAACAGCAACACATTAATGGGACAGAAAACATTTTGTTGGAAGATTGTATTACAATTATTCGAAATTATGACTAGAAGTCGTTTGGTAGGCCTGACAGCGGCGCTGCATCGAATTCCTTACATTCTGGAAGATTCCTGGCATATCACGTATCCTCCTGTCAGCCACAAATATTGAGTGACGAAGTCTTCAAATGAGGCAATGGGCATCTGGTACACCAAACTCTTCATGTGATCCCAGCACAAGAAGTCCATGCATTATAGGTCCGGTGATCTGGCACGCCGAAGAACCGGGCCAGCACGACCTATCCACCTTTGTCCAAAGGTTACGTCGAGGTGTCGGCGGATGTCAGTCGCGTAATGTGGAGGAGCCCCGTCATGCTGGTACCACATGGACCTACACCAGACCTATCATGCATGGACTTATTCTTCTGGGGTCATATAAAGAGTTAGGTGCACAAGACCTCGTCACTCGAATATCTGTAGCTGCCAGGAGGGTACGCGACATACCAGGAATCTTCCAGAATGTCAGGAATTCCATGCAGCGCTGTTGTCAGGCCTGCCAAATGGCTTCTGGTCGTAAGTTCGAACACCTGTTATAATACAACTTTTCAATAAAATGTTTTCTGTCCCATTAATGTTTACTGTTTTTGCTCTTTTTCTCTACTTCGTTACATCATAGCTCGCAACTATGGCATTTGTGACCCTGCATTCCTATGTGATTCCGAGTCGTTTGTGCACCCCTACACACCCTGCAAGTTCGTCGGTCTGGTAGCTAGTCACCCTGTACATAGTGTTCCATAAATGTGACTACAACTTTTATATCCTTAAATATTGATCCTTCACAAGTGCCTTGATTGACAGAGTTTTAAAAATTAAGGTACAGAATTTTATGAGAATAGTTTTATATTGGAAATAAAGCGGTTTTAGACATGCAAGATTTAAATTTTTGCATCAGTATCGTAAAATGAAAGTCAATTAATTAAATATTGATTATGTTCTAATAAGTTAAATTCAAAGAAATTCCACTATGTGTTTGCCAAATCCATGAAGATATTATAAAATGAATTTTAAAACATTCCAGACATCCTTAGCTGTTCCAAGAACCATTATAAAATGGGTTAATAAATAAAAATGTGAAGGAAAATTGTATTCATGATGTGTATGATCGTGCCGGATTATCTTATGTCACGTGTCAGCGGTCAGCATATGTTGCTGAAGTATTTTACAGAACGTATTAAATAACAGACCATGAGATGGACTAATGATAAATTTGCCTGCAGTGAACGTGTTTTTAATACTCTAATATTTCGCATGTAATAGACTGTTTTTATTCACCAGATTTATCTCCTTGCGCATGTTTTCTCTACCCTAAAGAAAAAATTAGACTGAAAGAGAAGTTTTGTTGTTCCATAAATGAAATCTAAGCAAAATCTGAGACAGGTGCTGAATTTTATAACAGAGTATAGCTTCATAAATGCTGTGATCACATTCAGTATGAGTCTTATTCTAGTTTGGTTTATTTGGTTACAATAAAGCTGTCGAGGGTTGTCTGCTTAAAGGGAGGAATGCCTTCGTGGAGCACGTTCTCCGCAAAAACGTCCTTGTTGGAGAAATGACATTTTCCTTTATGGAATCGAACTACCGATGATCAGCGACTTCACGGCTCGGCCGCTACTGAGCAAGTCTTATGCTAATGTGATAGAAAAGAATTGAGAGTATTTGAAGTTAAAAAATTTATTTGTAGAAATTTCTTCAGCTTTTGGGTAACATCTGGTATGTATATAATCAGATTTATTTGATTTATTTTGCTCTTGTACTTAGACGACTTATAAGGCAATATTTATGAGGCCGGTGTTTGGCTTATTTTTAAAATCATTATTACTTATCTTGTAGATTGGTTTAATTTTTTTTATGGCAAAGCACTCGAGAGCTGTCTGCCTGAGGGGTGACTTTTCCTGTAAACGTTTCTTTCTTTTTTTATTTGGATATTCCGTATTGTCGAAAGCTTACGAAATTTCCCTTTTTATGTTAAAAGTATATAGTATTATTTTAA
>KK114598.1:20420-143584 GCA_000611955.2 Stegodyphus mimosarum | reverse complement strand
CCTGCTGAATATATAAAAGAAATGAATCATGTTTTAAAAGATTAATCATTCGAAAAATCTGATTTAATGGATATCTTTAAATTTAATGCACAGGTGAAAAGCATTTACAATAAAGCGATTATTTTTCACGAACAGAACTATCGTTAGGACAAGGATGGATAACCTAATCAAATTTCGACTATCTCTTTTCTTTCTGCTCGAGATCGAGAGACCATTTCTCACAGTAATGCAAATTTAAGGAGGAAAATTTTGCATAGGATATTTAAATCAGCCTTTCCATTGAAAGAAACAAATTAATTCACAGCTTTTGCATGCACTTATATTTTTTAAAAGATCAGACCGTAGGCTGATTGAATAAGTATATATTATTTTAAAATATGGTAAACTTATTGAGACAATTTTTCTGAGAAGCTGGATCTTTCCTTTGACGTGACAAGGGAATAATTAGTCGAGAGAAACAATTTGAAAGGTTTCAAAAAGAAAGGAAGGAAATATATCATCTTACAATGTTTTCTCGTTTTCGAGAGTAATTATTATTTCCCTTTTGCAACGAAGCTGAAGTTCATACGTACCTGAATCTTGCGGTGCTCTAGCTTAAATTTACATTTATGATAAAAGGGATATTTTGCGTTTTGTTTGCAATAAAAATGCTGAGAAAATAATATCAGTTCTCCAAAAGCTGTGTTTTTTGTGAAGAATTGGGAAACTTGATCAGAACGGGGTTCTTAATGTTCCACAGGAACTGAAAATTCTCAAGCTGTAGAGCTATTAGGTTAATTCGAAGCGGGAGAGATGAAAAACGAGCAATGCCCTCGTCGGCACTGGAGCCACCACCGTTCGAATAATCGCCGATCCTGCTGACCACTACACCATGAAAGCATGCGAAGAGGGCGGGAGAAATATCTTATAAAGTTCCCCTTTTAAAGGGCGATTGGAGATTAGGGATCCCAGTTGCCAAATTTTGGTTTTGGTGGTGGAGAATTATCATCTACCGCGCTTTTTAGTTCGGGCGTCAGTGTAGAGCTATTAGGATATTTCGAAGCAGGAGAGATGAAAAAGGAACAATGGCCTCAATCGGACTCGAACCACGGACCTCTCGAATACGCGCCGAGCGTGCTGGCCACTACGCCACGAAAGCATGCGAAGAAGGCGGGATCAATACCTTATAAAGTTATATGCAAAATAAGTACTCATCTTTGATTTTGTCGAATTCAAATATTTGCACCTATAAGAGCTAAGCTTTATTAAAATTATTTGCATGTAATTAATGTAATGAAATTAATTGTTAAAAAGTCAAAATGCGTAACAAAACCGTGGAAGTAGAATGAGCTACTAAAATTCATAATTGGTAATTAAAATATTCTGTTTGATTTCATGCTTAAGGTCAGCTATGGAGTGGGAAAGAAATACGTTACTTCTAAAAAGCTAAACTATCAATTTCGTAAATTTGTAGCTTGTTTAGTTAAAATGTTTATTTTCTGATTAATTATCAATTTGAATTTTGTTTTACCACAGTTAAATTATGAAACTGATAAACTTTGGTGGGTTCTTATCGATTATACGGACCATGTAGGCACCATGCCAAATTCAGGATTAAACCGATAGCTGATATACAAATAGGCGGCGCTGTTTTCAAGTATTGTGGCTTTGATATTTTTGTTGGTATAATGGCATAATAGCAGAAGATATTTTTATCGTGGCTTATACCGGTTGCTAATATTATAAATAGGAGGTTTGCAATATCGGTAACTTACCAATCATATCCTATTATAAGCTGATCAAATCCTATTATAATACAAATTTTTATCATTGTGTTTGTAGTGAATTTGCTATCGAATAATATCGCCAATGTTCGTCTTGGCGTTAACTCAGAAAATCAGTAGCCAGCCCATTGTTCTTATAACCGGTAAGAACTACTTATTGCAATAGGATTAAACTTATTGAAATTCCTAAGAACTTACGAGAAACAGTAGACCTGAAAATTAGCTCTTTTGTAAGGCTGAAATTAATTCTACGCAGGGATAAGAGTTAAAATGCGAAATTTGAGAGGAAAAAACAGTGCATGAAAAGCATTTTTATTGGTGTATTTCAGATCACCATTTAATATTTTCGAATAAATCAGTTGTTACTCACATAGTCCCTGAAATTGAAATTTGCTGCATTATACAGGGTAACTGACATCATAATTGAAAATTTTTAAAGCATTATTTACCGCTCACACGAATTTAATTTCTAATTTTATATGCAGAATTTTAGAATATAAAATCAAAATCGAAATCACTTAAATTAGAGAAGTTTACGATGTATACATACATAACCGGAATAAGAGGTCGTAACACTTCCTGCATTTCTGACATTAGCTTCTCTCTTATTCAGATGTGCGTGTCTGTGCGACATGGGGGTACTCTAAATATGCGGCGAGCGGAAAGTCCTCTTGAGAGGTTGATGCTAGGTGAAGAGATGTAGGAGACCCTCGGACTCGTCCCCCGCGGAGTGTTTTCATGAAAACTGAGGGCGGAACTGAGCAAAGTCGTAATGTGACTCGTGTGGTGCTCAAGGCTCTTACCAACAGCAGGCGCAATCTTGCACTCTTTGCGACGATGAATTTCATGGGCTTCTGCTAATGTTACTGTGGAAAAGTGAGATAAGTCGCAGCAACAACTCTTATTCAGTTATTTAAATAAACTCTTCCAATAAATTATGAGTTTATTTCTGCTCATCTAGAATGATTATTAAAAGAGATAGGCTTGAATGTAGTTCATGAAAATTTTTGTTTTTATTATTCACTGCGAATAGGACAGAAAATATTTGTCGCCACCTAACTGCTTGTACTTTTTTTTCACAAAAAATAAATACCCAATAACTGATTTGGTAAGAAAATAGCTATCCTCTTTTAAATTACTATCGGATTGAAAGATTCGTGTTAAAGGAATTCTTGTGTTAGGTTACTGTTGCACGGAACGCAGCCATGCTTGTTTGCTTCCTATATGTGAGTAAATTTATCAGTAAACGAAAAGCAATATTTGAAGAAAGCATTACTCTATCTTTTCCTAAACTTGATTTTTGAATTACTCGTTTCGAGGCTTTGAAGGCTACGTTCCTAGTTAGATAGAAACCTTTATGGAAGACATTTAAAAGAAAATGGTTTGTAAAAAAAAAAAAAAAACTTTAGGCCGATATTCTGTTCAGCTATCAGGATTCTAATCAGGGGGAAGAAGTGCATTCTTTCTGTAGTGGTATTCTCTGAGCCTCACACAAAAGAAAAGTGTAGTACAGTTATTTAAATTTCCCTTCACTGGTTGGTTGATTTAAAATATAACTCACTGAAAATGTTATAAGGAGTAGTCCTTATTTCAGCCCGAGGCCATGACAATTGAACTCTAATGTGTTTGATAGCATGAATTCTATTACTAAAATATTAAAAAAATAAAGTTAAAACTAAGCAAATATTGTAAAATAATTATAATACATATTTGAAGAAATTTCTAAAAAGAGAGGAAAACGTGAGATTAATATTTTAATTATTTAAAGTTCCTCCTTCAATCTATTCATCCATCTTGAATCATTATGATCTTATTTTTCAATTTATTTTGGGTGCATAAGCGTTAAAACCTTGATTGAACTCTAGCCGTTGAATCAAGGTTCTAAAACTCTTCCTTTGAGAAATGGAGCAATTCGGAGGTTTTATGCTGACACGTTCTTGTCATCAGTCTCTGTCTATAAATCTAATGTGGAAATCTTTTTTCAAAACTTGTCCTCAAATGATTTCTGTATAATGTTCAATCTTCATCTGAAATATATTTTTACATCAATGCGCCCTTACATCTTTTACATCAATTATCTTTTTACATCAAGGTCTCGGAATGTTAGCAAAATGACAAAGATATTGATAACATACGATTATGAGTCTTTAACTTCCGTGTCTTTAATGTGTAAAAATGTTCATTTTCTTCAAAATGTTTTAAGAGTGGTAATATTAACCAGAAATCTTAACTCATGCATCATCTTTCCGTACTTTTAGTGAGAGTGAGCAGCTATTGAGATACTGTAATATAATTAAAAGAATAATATTTGCAATTCATTTTCGGTTACGTTTCATAGAAACTAAAATACAAAGGCAAAATAATTTTCTGGTATTTATTTTGTTCATGTAACACATACTGTTATGTGCACCTAGAATGGCTATCATATTTTTTTGTATATGTATCAAAATTTCTAAATTAAAATATTACCAAAAGTATCTTTAGATATAACAGCAATGTAACACATTTATACAATAATTCTGACTTTATCGATAAATAAATAAAATTCTTATTTCACTATGCTATATACCATTTTACTATATACTATTTTAATAAGCACTTAAGAGAAATAATTTTAGTATGCGACTCGTTGTAATAGAAAATAAATGTAATAAAATCACAAAGTCAAATGAATGAAACAACTTTGTGCAGTTAATTCTGAATATCTTAGAATGCAAAAAATAGGAGAAATAAAATAATCAAAATTTTAGTTACTGAAGAAGGACTGGCACTTCGTTTAACTTCTCATTAATTATAATATATAATTTTATATGGCACAGTATATATATATATATATTGGGTCATAGAAAAAGTCTCCGCAGTTTTTGCCACTAGATGGTGTTGATGCCTGTATATCCGGCAACACTCACCCAATTGTCTCAAACGAACATATGCTTAAAAGGTGACATTCAGCTTCCATTGCTTGTGAAGAGTGTTTTGTAATTCGTTGGTCGTGTAAAAAGTTATATTGATTTGAAAATGAGTGAAATATCTGAAGAAACAAGCTATGTGATGCTTTTTTACTATAAAAAAGGTAAAAACGCTGCAGAAACATGCCGAAAAATTTGTGAATTGTACGGTGAGAATGCTTTGAGTGAATGTAGGTCCCCTGAGTGGTTTGCTCGATTCCGTTCCAGAAATTTCGATGTCAAAGATGCACCTCGCTCTTGTCGGCCAGTCACTGAAAAAGTCTATGAAATTTTGCAACTGATGGAGCAAGACCGGCACGCCACCTGTCAAGAAACAGCAGAACAAACATCAACCACACACAGTTTGGAATCATTTGAAAAGAGCAGGCTACAAAAAGAAGCTCGATGCTTGGGTGCCACATGAATTAACGCAAAGAAATATGATTGACCGAATCAGTGAAATGCTGTGCACAGCTCGACCGTTTGAACGAAGCAATCCAAAAAGTGTGACCAGAATTGATCAAAAGAAAGGGAGTTATGTTCTATCATAACAATGCTCGGCCACGCACGTCTTAGATGACTCGGAACAAATTGACGGAACTTGTTTGGGAGGTTTTGTTGCATCTACCGTAGAGCCCGGATCTTGCACCGTCTGACTAGCATTTGTTTCGGTCTCTGCAAATCTGTCTTGATGGTAAAAAATTGGCCGACCGAAGCGCTGCTGAAAATTACTCGGCCAAGTTTTTTGATGATAAACTAGAAGTTCTACACCGATGGAATTATGAAACTGCCCCCAAAATAGCAAAAGTCATAGATAATAATGGTCAGTATCTACTTGATTAAAATTAATTTTCAATAAAAAATTTTTTGTTCAAAAACGTACCAAAAAATCGTGGAGAGTTTTTATATGGCACAGTATATCTATATAAGCAAAAGTAATTATGAGTAATTCAAAATGCCTAAAACTTGCGCCAAAGCTGCTGAGAAATAAATCAACAATTTATTATTAGAAAAGTTATTTATATATCACTTCCAAGAAAAAGAAATTTAATTAAAGCTACGAATTATTATAAAAAACTCTATGACGTATTTTTAAGTAGCTTTTCAAGTCAGTATCCAAAGTTATCTAGATCTTGTATAGTAAAAATTATTTAATATCTGCTTAGTAAAAATTATTTAAAATCTGTAAGGAAAAATTCTTTGACCGTAAAAATTCCAAATATACAAAATCCAAAGTAGGAAAAAGTAGCTATTGTTATTAATTGCAGATTAATTGACATGTCAAGGGGAACAAACCAATCTACTACCAATTAACAATAACCAAATTAAGGAGGAGTGTTTCGTATTTTTTTTCAAATAAGGATCAAATTAATTATTTTCTTAGAGTTAGTTGATAAGTTAAGAACAATACTCAATAATTAGAAAGATATTGGTCTACTTAAGCCAAAACATTTTCGTCATAAATAAAATCTGAAATGAAAATGAGTAAGCAATTCTTCTTAATTTAAAGTATGCGTTAAGAACTAAATTAGACGAGATACTTTTTTTAGAAAAAATATTCCCCGCCACTATCGTAGTATTGTAAAAATAATAAAAGAATTATCGAAATTTGTGCAAATTAATATACATAAAAGAAGACATTAATAAAAAATCTGTACATTAATATATATAAAAGAAGACATTAATAGAAAAACGTATAAATGAATATATTATTTTAGATTAAAATTTTCTTTTATCACCAAACTCAAAATAAAAATAAAATTTTAAATTTATGTATTCTTTAGCATTAAAACGTTAATTTCAAAATCAAAAGTAAAATGAGTATATCATTTTCTATTAAAACAATCTTTTATAATCGAACTCAAAATCGAAAGTAAAAATAAAATTTATACTTTTTGGCAGATTAAAATGGTAATTTCAAAATCAAAGTTTATATATTCTTTTATATTAATATGTTAACTTAAAGTAGCTATTTACATACAAATTAAGAACAATGCCAGAAGGAAATTAAAATCAACTTACTTTTCTGCAAAATTTAAAACGAAATGCCTGGAAATGCAAATGTATTCAGTATTGGATTGTAATAGGGCTGCCGTAGTAACTGGTTGGCGAAGTGTTGCTCTCTATTTGAGATATGGTAACCTTAAACTGGAGAGAAAATCTTACTATTAGTTAGTTTCAGAGAATAGTTAGTTTGATAAAAATTTATTTAATTAAACAGAGGAAATTAATTAATACTTTTCTCGCAAAAGTCTAAAAAATAATAATAAGGAGGAGGTATCTTCACTGGTAAAGGACTGCTTACCAGACTGAGAGAAACATGAAATATGCCCATTAATTAGTAATAGAATACAGATTTTAGACAATTTTTACTACAATAGATCTAGATAACTTTGGACACTGACTTGGAAAGCTACTTAAAAAATACTTACCAAAATTTTTCTAATAATTCCTAGCTTTAATTAAATTTCTTTTCCTTGGAGATGATACATAAATAAGTTTTCTAATTTTTTATATATATCTATATATGTAAGATATAACAAAATACGATGGCTGCTTTAAGAATAATTGACTACCTCAAAATTAACGAGTCTAGATTTTATGTTGTTCCCCTAAATTCCTAATTGTAAATCAATTTTTTTTAACTCCACCTGAAACTTCTGACTCCTTCCCTTCTTCATTTGAATTGCAGCGTCCATTTTCGCTTAAGCTTTCCTTCTGGCCAGACGTTTCGCTGCTATGCTTACTCATCTAAGATGACATCGCAATTTAAAACCCGTGTACATAGAAATGATTGTATTCAACCATGATTAAAAAGTACCTTTTCTGAAAAAAGATGATTTGATATGCGCAAAAATAAAGATTGTGATACTTCAAGCTCATTTGTGTTAAATGCGTCATCATGCCCGTTCACTCAGCCTTTTCTAGAGCCACAAGCTGATAAAAGTACCGGATTCCTTCATCTACGCACTAAAACATTACACACACACACAGACATATATATATATATATATATTATATTGTAAAGTAAAAATAATTATAACTAAACAGGCAAAAAAATACAAAGTCATGATATTGCAATTGTTAAAATTATGATAATTATTTTGCATTTGTTAAAATTATAAAATTACAGAAACTAAATGGAAAATGAGACTGCCAGTGAAAAAATGGCAAACCAAAGTTTTAATAAAAGAACGAAATAAGTGGAAACAAAAATACACAGGGAAAAGCTGTATTATCACTCTTTGACGTTTACTTTGTCAAGAAGGTGAGCCATTGTTAACTACACCTCTTTTCCGGCAGAATCTTTTTTATTTGTTTGTGTACACTTAAAATTAACTAAGGCACAGATAAATAAATAAACAATCGTTTTATAACAACCACTGAAAATTGAAAGTCAGAAAACGTCTCTGCGACTCAATTTTTATAAAATAGATAAATTCAATATATAAAATAAAAAAAGCTAAGCGAACGTGCTGTAAGCCTAAACGATAAGGCCACTAACTTCTTATAATCGTTTAGTCACAAGTTCGATTCTTGAAAGCGAAGCAAGCTGAAGTTATGAATATTTCGTGGTTAATCACGTATCATCAGTTTTTCCCCCCTTCAGGTCTTTTGCGCGCATAAAATGCACACTAAATCATTAGTTTCCAATTACAAGCTTTCTTATCAGCTACATCCCATTCAAGCACTCAGCATAGTAAGCATTGCATCGTAATAAATGCAAGAGCATCACATATACTCTGAATTCATTCTCACAAATCTATTCAATCATCAATACTGGAGAAATATTACACCTTGAAAAACATCTAACTTACACAAAGTTGTAATCGAACAGCAGCAACTGTTGATCCCACTGTATAAAGCACTGGTGCCCTCGCCTGCTATTTACTATCAACTAATTAATGTATGACATATATGCGAGTTGGGTCACCTGAGAAATCCTACATAAAGGTCATGAGGGCGCTTACTGAAGTACCTTTTAACGCAGGTCAGACCTTCTGTAGGTTGTTCTGAAAGCAAACCACTCTCACATTATTTATCTTAGTAAATTACAAAGGCGCAATCTGCGATGAATATTCACCGGCCTGTTTAATGACATTCTGTGTAAAGCTTTGGTTTTAAAGCGTTTGTAATTCGACAAAGAAAAACTTACAATAGAAAAGGATCATTCGCGCATGTTTTCATATGTTATCGGGTTAGTTCGGCCCACCAGTGGCGGAACGTTAAAGTTACTGAACACTGGTAGTTCAGTCCGAGGTTCGAATTCAGCGAACGGGCTGGCTTCATGGGAATTTTCGTTGTTTTTCCCCATGTGTAAGGAGTTAATACGAACCAGTTTTTCTTAAAAAGTCTTTCACGAAGGCATCCCTCTCGTGTACTGCCTTAGGGCGAAACACGTAAATAGTAATAATAATCGCGTTAGTTTATAAGCTAGAAATTCAAAGTATTGGTTTTCCATACATGCATTGTATATAAACAATTCCAACATTAGCATGCATATATATATCTGATGTATCAGTGTTACAGTACTTACTGTGCTTATTTGTGTTGGCAATTTATGCATTATAGTTCCCGTATTAAAAGTCATGTTTTAATGTGTTTGTGTTGTAACAGTGATACAGTACTAATATCAGTATATATTTACTCAGCTTGTACACACTTATTGCATTTACATCGACATTTATACGCTACACGAATATACTGCAATCATCTGTACATGATGTTTACTTCAATATATTTTCTTGGACTAATTTATGTATTTTAATGATGCTTGTTTAGGGAAATTTAGTGATGCTTGTAAAAATACATACATTATATACAAATTTATAGTGTCTGTAATAGAAACTGAAAAGTATCTGTATATTTGGTATCATAAGTGTCTGCATGAACATTCTTATTTGAACTGGTTAATGCTTTTAATAGTGAGTGTATATATACATGTAATTATTTATGATACTCGTAACAGAATTCGATATTTTATATTTATATTAGTGGTGCCCGCATCAACAAATTTTGAACTAGATTATATACGTTTAAAATTGCATAAGTATTATTTTATACATAAGTATTTATGTACAAATTTATAAGGTCTCTGACAGAAATTCGATAGCATTTATAATTCCTCATATGAATGATTAACTGGTCTGAACACACTTTAAACTCTAACAGAAGTGATACCGCAGCATTAATTTCACATACAGCTTGTGGCCCCAGTTTTCCCTTCAAAATGTAATGTTCTTCAAATGTCCCTTTACTTACTTACCAATCTTCGACTTCTCCGTTCATTTATTCTTGCAACGAAAGACATTAGGAGACACGAACTAAGACGGTAAGAAATAGTTACAATCTTCAACAGGACCTAAACAGCCAGAAAAGCACCTTTCTTTAAGCAGATCGACTGTCTTGCCGCAGGAGAAAAAAAAAGTAAAAAAAAAAGAAGAAGAGAATTAAATGAGCTCTAAAAGGGCAACTGGTTATAAATAGAGCTAATTCAGAAAATTATAGTTTAAAATGTACTTTTTAGTAGCAAAATATTAAAAGCATTTGACACTTTTCATTACGTAAATACATGAAACGGGTTTCATTATTATTATAATTTTTTGAAGCAAAAACGTTACTGACGCGTCCAACTATTTTAACGTTGAGTGTAAATTACGTTTAACGGTACTGGTAAAAAGAAAGCTGATTAGTTTCCGAAAACTAATTCAGTGATTTTAGTGCCATGTTAGCATATTTTTCCCAGTTCCAAAATGTTTTATTTTGTATGTGAAATACATTTTATCTTTAATATTGAAATTTAATTTTAGAAATAAGAAATATAGAAAGAGAATTGAAAGAAGTTAAAAGAGCTGCAATAGAAAATTTTGTCAATGTCATGATGCGTTAAAAGGCAGCTATGTTAGCTTTCTGAAAGTGTCTAATTTTGAAAGTTTAATGCAAATTGCGGTTTTAAGCACGAACACATCAAACGCAGCTGGTTACTTATATTTACCTATCATGTGCTAGTATGGAAATATTTAATCTCTCCTCTTTATAAAGGAGCTGCTCGTTTCGACACATCTGGAATTTGAGGAGAAAACAGTTTCCGATATACCTTTTTTGTGCATTTATCTAGAGACATTCTGTCGTATAAATTGCCGGTACTTCAGTATCGGAAATCTTTTGATATGATGCACCGACATTTTGAAAGAAATGTATCGCTGATTTACATTGTTTAATTTTATTCTGAAATCTCCTAACAGAGAACTCCATTCTACCGAAAAGATAAGTTCTAGGTTTCCTTTAAAAGGAATAGCGGGTCTTTTAAGAAAAATAATGTGAAATATTACTGTCTTATATAACAAAGTGATTTCTTTTATATTAGTCGCAAATTCAGAAATTAATTACTCAGAAGTTGTGAAATTACTTTAATAATGAAAACTGTATATTCAAGCATTTATTGGCCTATTTAGAAATGATTCGTGACATAAAGTAAAATATGATAGCAACTGTTTGCTTTTCTTCTTTTTTAAATTCCTTCGCATCTAATGTGCGGACATAGGTGTTACTATTTTCCTTTTGAAAATATGTACGATTTTATTATGCAGTATCTCTTCAAAAGTTATGCTAGTTAACTTTCCTTTTGGCTTTATTTGATAAGAATAATAGACCCTTGTGATGCAAATTTTAAATCAAAATTGGCCTGAAGTATCTTTTCGGTCAATCTTAGATCTGGTTTGATTTTGATCTAATAATAAGTAAGGTGGTCTATAAATTTCTAAAGATCCCAAAACTTCATAAAGCTTAAACAAACGGGTATAATTAAATATGGTTTGAATGAAAATAAATAACCAAGATGTTAGATTATAACAAAGATGGTTTGGCTCATTGAATTATGGAAAAATACGCAAGGGGTGTCTGCCTAAGGGAAGGGATGCCTTCGTGAAAGACGTTTTAAGAAAAACTGGCTAGCATCACGTTACACATGGGGGTAAATCACGAAAACGCCCATGCAGCCAGCCTGTTCATCTGGGATAGAACCCAGGTCTGAACTACTAGTGTTTAGCGACTTTTTAGCTCGGCCGTTGGTGGGCTAACAAAGATGGATAACGTAAAGATGATTACGTAATAGAGATATTTCTTGGTAGGGGATAAAATTTTAGTTTCGATGAAAAATTAGAGAGGACGCTATCATATCGATAATAACGATCACAGTCAAAACATATTTGATAACTATTGATTTAGATACCGAAATTCCTAGAATTTTCTTTTACCTTTTGGAATCGACCATAACATTCTAAAGGTTTAAGATATGTTTTGCAATTGAACAGATACCATTGAGACTGAATATCCCGAAGGTAATTGCTTAATGTACTAAGAAAAAAATTATTCAGCATCTTTTTCAATGTCATTCTGTGATTATTGCTATCGACATGGTAAAGCCCCTTCAGTTAGAGAGACGTTAGATGAAAAGCTTTGTGAACTAAATATTTAAGCAATGAAATCTTTCCTCCTTCTTGGGATTCAACTTTATGCAAATTGCGTTCTTTTACGCATTTGTTTGACATTTATGAATTATTGATTTATTACAATCTTTTGGACCGCGGAGTAATTTTAATTCAAATTATGTATTAAATTAAAGATAGTGATTTAATTAAATATTTAGAAACGAGGAAGTATTGGACAACGGAATTAGCTTAAATAACATTCTGATGCTTTACTTTTTTTTTGCTGTCACAAATTTACATTTCACTGATGAATACTTATTTTTCATTGAATCGGTTCTATAAAAACTAAAATCTGCTTGATTTGAACGAAGTCAAGAACCCAAAACCAGTGAAGGGATTTTCATGTGAAACGAAGCTAACACGATTAATGTTTAATTTACCAGACTCAAATGCTGAGACTACGGGAAATTGCGAAGAACTCTGTCTAAATATAAATAAAATAATTCCGTAGACAGTCTTAATCTAATGAATTAATAAGAATCATGAACTGAGGTTTGTGAAACAAAGCTATTGTCTTTCATCTTGTTTCTCACATACCGAAATGAGAATTGTAACATTTAACACTTTTAAGTAAAATTAATAGTTATCAAAGAGATAACAAGGCAGGAAATATGTGCAACTGGAGCATTTTATGCCATTAACGAAATCATCATCTTAACTGTTTAGCAGAGGGAAAGGTAAATAAAAGTACTTACATTAAGCTTATTCCAATGTTAAAGATGTTCTTAGAAAAGATGATTCAAAAGATTAATATTATTGTTACTTTTAAACACAAAATAGTTACCTTTTTAATTTGATGGTTTAAGGACTTGTGGCTTCCTGTCATGTGTGCTCTTGTGGTATATCCATTTAGAGCATAAAGATATATGATTGAGTTTCTGATAGAAGTATAATCTGTTTTTCAAAGCCTGATGAATCACATATATCCACACTAATATATGTGAGATGATAACTTGCCACTACTTGAATTTCGCTTGTTGGACCTTGTACTTCTTCCTAGTAAATCTGTAATAAGGGAGAGGGTTTAAGGAGTATGATAATTCTCCCACACTTTCTTTATGATTTGCTATTTAGCACATCCAACCAACAAGTGGAAAACACCTGTTTCAGTTTCCAAATAGGCCACAGGGGATTTTTCATGTCTGTAGTAACCAAAGCCTAGTGATATCTATAGTGCAAGAGAAAATAAAGTGTTGTCCTCTGACACATTAGACATTATTATTTTTTTCCGAGCTTATTTCAACCAACAACAAAGAACCTGTAGAACCATTAAGTTATTTTGATGTTGGAGACATGAAAAAAGTGCAATATCCTCGACGGCACTCGAACTTGGACCTCTCGATTACACCCCGAGTGCGCTACCGTTATACCACGAAGGCATGCAGCAAGGAAGGAGAAAATATCTTATATACTCGCCCTTTTAAAAGGAACTTGGAATTAGAAAACCCAATCTCCAAATACTAGTGGTGAAGAATCATCATCTACCACCTTTTTAGTTCAAGCGCCACTGTTAGAGTCATTGATATAGGAGATGTCAAAAATGAGCAGTGCCCTCGCCGGGACTCGAACCCGGACTTCTCGAATAATCACTGACTGTGCTATCACTACACCACGAAGGCATGCAGAAAGGAGGAAAAAATACCTTACAAGCCAATTTCTTAATCTGAAGATAAGAGCGAGGACCGTTAACTTATCCAAGAAAAGATTTAACAACTTCTTAAAATGTAGAACAGTGAAGTCGCAAAATCACTGACGTTTTACAAAGCTCGGATGTATCTGGCTGTTTTATTTAAGATGACGGAGAATGAATGTTCAGCTACTAAGGTAATAAAGAAATTAAAATAAAAGGGGTACGGTGGATAAATGTTATTAGTACTTAGAGTGCTTAGATATAGCTAGAGAAGGATTTAGTTCTTGATTCAATAAAATCTTACGTTCTTTAACATCAACGCACGTTTAACTTGGTGCCAATTATATTTTATCACTTACAGCGCATTTCTATATGATGAATATGTGGGAGTTTAATTTTATTTCGTGTTTGGTATTATGATTAAATTAGCTTGAAATGCATATTTTTTTGCCCTTTTTTACTTTGGGAGCGGGTATACTGCTGAGAGTTATTTAAACACACACTCATGAGCAGTAAATTTGCTGCATGTAAACAAAATTGCTCTTTTTCTAATATTTATTAAAATCTAACTTTCGCTCATAAAAATTTGCGTTCTTATGTGTCCAACTTGAAGGTATGTGTCAGAAAAATATTCTTCAGCAAGAATGCCTTCTTCTAGTAGCTGTTAATAGTGGTTACTTTATCGATCGTATCCCCTTTCAGTGGCAGATGGGATGAACGAGATATCAGTGTAAGAAGGAAAGAAGGTAGAGCTAGGGAGCAAAGGGTAAGCATCAGGCGAGGGAATCTTCTGAAAAACATTTTGCCACTGACGTTTAACTCCATTTAATGCTGTTACCAATGAAAGAAGACCCAGCTGTGCGTGTCGACTTTGACTTCTTGGGTAAAGAGTAACACATTTCGGCTTCGACTTATTTCTTTATACATAGAATGCAGTTGGTATCTCAGAGCAGTTTGAAAAATGTGGGTTTCTCCAAGCTGTTGAAGAAATGAGATTGCTACTACAACATTCGGTGCCTCAGTTAGGTCCGTATGTCATACCTTAGCTTTTATTTTTAGGTTTTATTTATGTAACGTTGAGGATTATTTAATAGACCGAGTTCATAATTTAATCTCAACTAATTATATCATTTTACAGGGTTTCAACTTTTAATTAAATCGCATACCTCATACACTAGCAAAATACATACATGCAAGAATAAGAAAATATTGCAGCTTACTCTTACATTTCTAGTATGTGAGATTTGTTCCATTTATTTTTATTATCATATTTGCCATAAGTATTTTTTACTTGCACGATCTTCATAAATGCGTAGATTTCATATTAAATGTATGATCCCTGCTTTTATATTTCAGTTTTGTAAAAGAATGGAAATTAGAGAAATGAAGCTTGCTATAAACCCAGGAATAACATGTAGGACACAGGAATTACAAGAATAACACATAAGAGACATCTCAAGGGAAATAAAGGAATCTAATTAGCTTGCAGTTACAATAAGAACACCAAAAAGTATAAAACACAAGCACATCACTACGATGCAGTACATTATTTTACACTAACGTACAAAATTCATTAACAAACTACAGAACTGCATAACAAACTCTAAAATTTTATTACGCTTAGTGAAACAGCCGAAATTTATGAACACACTACCATAATAATTCACTTCTAGCATTCGCTATATCTAGGAAAGCATTCGCGTAATATCATGAAAATCTATTCGCTAACGAATTTCGTGCAATAATGATGGATTTAAAAGTAACAACAATGATTGCCTGTTCTATTCAAATCCTAAAATAATAGAAGGCAAAAGGCTTACAATAGTATATTGAGAATTATGATTATTAAATTTTAGTAAAGTGATTGAGGCCCATATGTTCTGAACTCCCTTCCAACTTTAATCGAGAACACTCAAGGAATAGAAATCGAGGATCTGTATCCTTTTCCATGCTTCTTATTTATTGCGTACATAAATGAAAATATGTTTATTAAAGAGGAATGTAATTTATGTAGATAATACAAAGAAATCTTAGCAGCTCAGCATTGATAAATATCCGAGTAACTAGAATTTAAAAAATATAATAAAAAAATTCAACTGATTAGTTGCTGGATGACTAAAGCCGCTATACGCTACGCACATTTTCCCAAAGGATTTTATTCTCAGCATTAGACGGGCTAGCTATATGAGGTTACGAAGGTTTGCTGACAGATATGATAACTATCTCTAAGCAATCCAATCTTATCAGTATGTTAACTTCAAATAAGAATAAAGAGTCTTATAAATTTTCACAGAAAATAAAATTTCCAATTGCTTGCCTTAAAAAATAATTGAATCAATCTGAATCGAAAAGTAAAATTATGTTATATGTACGCAATGTAGGCCGTTATGATACTTTGAAGAGATAAAAACAGACTTTGAAACAGACAATAATTCCCTGTTAGTCTTCCCACTATTTTGTAGCCACAAATATCTACCATCAAGAGATCGGTTTTATAAAATTAAATAATATTAAAGTAGTGTTCTACGTCTTCGCATACGACGAAACTCTCTTCTAGCATGAGTAGAATTCAAGATAGCAGCTCATGCCCTAAGAGTATGATTTAACGGTTTGAGGTCGGGAAATTAGATTAGTTCCTCGTGAGATCTGCAGTAGCGTTATCGTCGAAAGGGTGATTGATTAGACAACACTCATTTGGGCGACTGTTATCATTCTGCAGTTAGGAAATATCAGTTGCCCCATCTTTCCACGTTACTGTACAAAATCATGGCTGATTTTTATCTCTGCATTGTAATCGTTGAGTAGAGCTGTTTAAGTACCGGCTTGTTGAGGTGTTACCCACAAAGAAGGAAACGATTATTTCTGACATGTACGTCATTTCATAAGTGGTGTCACAAATAGTACATAGAAACTGGCGCTCCTCAGTAAAAGGTTTTATTGCAATAGCTGTTTTTTTATGCCAAAAGTGATTCTGGAACATTGAGTCCTTACTGAACTAATGGGATTTCGAATGTGGCATCTAAAATGCTGTCAAAGGATATTGTTTTTTGGTATGAGAGATTAAAACGGAGTTACATTTGTAAAGGAAAGTATTGCAGCATGTAAAATAATTAGAAGTCTAGAGGGCAAATATTTTAATTTAGATCAATATTTAAAGAAAGCTGAACTATCTTGAAACGAACGTCAACTTCTTTGGGTTTAGAAAGAGAGCAGCAGTTTACAAAATATCCAGTTTTAATATGAGTGTATAGTTTTATATAGTACTATGTCCTCCACATAGTTTAATCAATTTTAAATTTCTTACTTCAGTAGCGTTAGCATTAATTTTTGTGGAAACTATAGCACGAAGTAATGGAATGATATTTGTGAAAATCGCCATTTCTGATTAGACCTGGTGACCTGGTTTTCACATCTTGTTTCTGAGAGACTGTTTGTGCGGGAAAAGGGATTACTGTTTTTCCAGATGACGCTGGAGTGAAAAAACTGGGCTAAAGAAGTGAAAAGTAGATTTTTTTTTAGTATTTCGTTCTTGGCGTGAATGCAAAATTTTCATCTTCTTATGGGGCATTTCTGTAACCTTCATTTTTTAAAACGGTGTGCAGGTGGCGATAAGAACTTTGTGAATTTACGAACTTAGCTTTGAACTCTTGACTTTGCCAAAATAACAGCGCCACCTTCGGGTGTAAAGTGCGATTGCACCTTAATTAAAAAAATTAACGTGATTGGCCTTACGATAATAAACTAAATAGGCTAGTAAAAACTCATAGTAGTTAAGCTAATAGAAAAGTGATGATCATGATCCGTGGGAGCTCACTTGCTACTCACTTGACAACTGGTCACGCTCCTCCTGCACCTTTAACGCTGTCTTCTAGATCTACAGTCATGCATTCCAATATTTAAAATGCTAGTCTGGGCACCAAATTGATGACAGCCGAAACACATTGTGCGAATATGCACAATAATCGCGGCTTTAAGCGGCACTTGGAATGGGAGCTCATTTTTTGCTACTGATTCGCTTGCTTAACTCCTGTGCGTCATCCTCGAAGGAGGGGTTGTCTTCGAAATTGAAGTCGTAAAAATAATTTAACCCTGACCAGAAGAAGTTCTGAAAGAGAACTAAAGAGATGGAGAAAGTAATGAAATAAAAAAATAGGGTTATCACCTTTTTTTTTCTACTGCTGGGGCAATGAATGACCTTCCTCGTCTGCAACGGCATTTTCCTTATCTTCTTTCCTGGGTGGTCTACGCAGCTGCTTGCCTGATTCCAACTTCGCTCTTACCATCGATGGCCCATCCTCCTTTTCCCGGCCGAAGTGTTCTTTTCAAGTCTTCTTTCCTTTGCTTAAACCGTTTTCTGACGATGCCTGTATGGTCTTGGACCTAGTCGTCGTTGGAACGTTTCGGGATTGTATGGAGAAACCGTTTCAGGGAAAAGCCAAGTTTTTCATATGTAATAAATAAGTACAAAATTCTGATTTATCACAACATAGCGCACAGTGCCTCTGATTACTTGTACTTTATTCGACACTATATGTTGTTAATAATACGTAAGAAAAATTTTAATACTGTAGTAATTCTCTCCTACCGCTTTTTTTATAAATTGGTTAATTACCTAACCGAGTATATCTTCATCCCCCGAGAGTATGACTGTATTATATTTAATTGAAAATAAGCTTAACAAAATAAATAACCTTTGAATAACTAGTTGTTACTATTATTTCTTTTTTCATTGCCACCATTCACTCTTACTGACCAGGGTTGTTCTGGCGATTTTTGCAACTATTTGGTTTTACATTTAGAAAACTAAACTTTGGTGCCACAAAAAATAGATACAATAATTCCATGCGTATTGGACTGTGAAAATATTTCTGTTGCCATGACTGTCAAGTTCGAATTAACATCGAAGACACACACATAAATATAAGAAATGCATTTAAGTTTAAAAACTGGCAGATGTTTTATACGCATGCAATTGTTGAACATACAAATGGAGCGACATTGCCCAAACCAAACCTAAATAAGCATCGTTGCCGATCGAACTATTGCGTCATATCGAGCGGTGATGGAGAGTCACCTCTCGAGTGCAAACGGTTCATAGTTATATAACTTTACATCTTTTCCTTTATGTTTATTTTTTTCCCATCGTAATTACATCATTCATAGTCTAACTTCTTTCCGTCACATCTATAATTTATTTCATTCCGAACTTTTCTTTTTACTTCATTTTCTAGATAATGAATTTCGATTCGCATTTTTTAGCTGATTATTCTTTGTTTTGTCTTTCGATTGCTCTTTTAAGTTTATCCTTAATTATTTTTGAAACTTCACACAAGTGAATTAACAGTTTATAATTATTTTGAGCCATAATTAGTCATTTATTATTTTTCTCAATAAAGCGTCAACTTATACTTTTGATTGATTTGCACTAATCTCATTTTAGAAGTAAAATAATTTTTTTGTGCATTTTTTTCCAATTCTTTATAATTAATTTTACAAACATTAATTGATTTCTTATAATGATTTTCCTATTTAATGCTGATTTGCCTTCCTAAAAAAAGAGTTTTGAATTAGTTTTCCATATTTTTAAATGCTATTCATATATATATCTATATAGTTTCTTTTGTATTTTGTTTCTTAACTTTCGGTTTCTTTTTTTATTAAGTATTGTAATTAATACAAAACTTTTCAGTTTGCTTTCATATTTTGTCTTTTTTTCCTTAGAAAGCTGCTTTTGATGTTTATGATACAAACTTCACAAATTATTCCGTTTTCCTTTCATTATTTTAGTTCATCATATTTTACCATTAGAATCAAGGATTTTCATTCCTTTCATTCGAGCAAGAGTTTAACTGAAGAACTTTGCAGATAATCAGATTAATTCATATTTAAATCTAAAATTCGTCATCAGTTTCTATCAAGAATATATTTCGTTTAGCCTTCATCATCAGAAATTACTTCATCTGTTTGACGGTTTAATTGTATACTCATCGTACTGTCCGTTTCGATGGTATAGGAAGGTTTTCAATAGCATATTTTCTCTTATCGAATTTCATCGATGACATTATTTTCAAATAATTACCATTTAACGCAACCAGGTTTTGCAGAACATTCGTTTAATTTGTACCAACTTTTTTAATGTTCTTTATTGGATGTAGTATAGTTTTAGTTTAATGTTATATAAAAAATTCCATTAATCGTTTTCAATTTTGAGTTGAATAACATACTTCTCGAAACTCCTAGAAGAATTACAAATTAGAAAAAATTCATTTTCTTCTTAGTAAGGTTTATTTATTTCGCTGATTATTTTTTTTACGCTCGACTGCTTTATCTCTTCTTCTAACATTTATAAAACGTATTCTCCAAAACACAGAACACGAAAATGAATTAAGAATTAATAGTTTATTTGGAAGAATAAGTTGGGTTTAGTTTATGTGATTATGGCAAAGGCTTGAGGGTTACCTGCCTAAAGGGAGAAATGCTTGCTTGGAGGACATTCCGCATGAAACTGGATCGTATACGTTACACATGGGAAACCATGAGAACCGTATACGTTACACATGAGAAACCATTCGGTTCCGTTACATGCGCAAGTATGTACCTATTTGTGAATATGATGAATAATTTACTTGCTTACTTGTCTCGCATTCTTTCGCTACATAAACTAACGAGTTCTAGAAAGACTGTAGAAGAATTATCCTCAGATATTGACAGCGGACAAAGTCAGGTACAGGTAAAAGTATGGGAGACACCAGCGATGTACCATGGGTCAGCTGGTAACGCTTTCCCATATTAACTCTTAAAAAATGAAAAAAAAATGCAAAGCTTTATAAGAATTTGCAAAGAAAGGTTGAGGAAATGGGCAACTGAAGCTTTCCAAATGATCTAAAGTTTACCTATTATGGTACATCGTACAATCCCACCATAAGCCCCGTATCCAGTATTTATTAAAAATAAAGATTTAGGACATAAAGAGATTACAATGTAGTCTCAATACAATTTGAAATTCACAAATTAAATTGAACATATGTTTTGGTATAACAAAAATAACGGATAAACATAACTAGTAAAAACATAATGAGATAGCTATAATAAGCATTGAGAAAGCAATGCTGTAATAAACTGTAGTAATAATAATACTAAAGAGGTAGGTGTCCATGGAGTTATTTCAGTTATAAAAGGTTACTACAGTTTATAAAGTTCACATGTGGAATCATTTTGTACATATTCCGCGGATGTAAAAGTTCATTGAATTTATGCAGTATGAAAACTTATACTTGACAAAGATCTAGACCGGAGGAAGAGAGTCATTACATATATTTTTGAAACTTCGGATACTGATGCTTATCTTTAATTAGAAACCTTTGGAATTCTAGGAAATCAATTTGTGGAGATTTTATGTGAATATTCTCAGTTAAGGGTCATGAGAAAGTCTAATGATCAGAAGTTCGCTGTTCCCCACATATGCAGTTTCAGAGATCGCCATATTTCATGCGCAGAAATAGTATGTGGGGAAGGGGCCGTTTCCTGTTAGATAGTAATTTATTAGGGATTTGAGTACAGCGATGCGAAGCTTACATTGGGGACCAAGTTATATGTGCGTCTTTCCTATGAAGCATTATTCCGCAAATCTTACCAACATTTTGAAGCAAGTTGTTTTAATTAGTATTTGAAATTTGAGCGAGGCCATGGAAAGGTGATCTCGATACTGTCTTGATTAACAGCTTCTTCTTTGGCTAATTCACCTGCCTAATCATTACCAAAATGACCACTCTGTCCTTTAATCCCTGAAATTAAAATTTTCTGATTTGGAATTTTGGCAAGAAGAGAATTTATGTCGATTAATCAATGGATTTATTATTATGCTTTCCAAGAGGAACTGTCAGCCATAAAAGCAGCTATTGAAATAGCCACTCGCAAAAATCTCAATGAATGTACCATAAAATGTAACACCCAAGCAGATATTTTAGCGCTTAAGAATCCCTTACCTTGATCTCCATTGATTTACGACATAAATTCTCTTGGTGCCAAAATTCCAAACCACGAAATTCAAATTTCATGGATTAAAGCACATAGTGACCATTTTGGTAATGATCAATCAGATGAATTAACCGAGATGGTATTGAAATCACTCTACCATGGCAAAAGCAGCGGCCATAGAATCATCCTTCGATGGTCAAACAACAGACAAAGTCAGAAATGACTATTAAATCACAAAGAGTTTCACATGTGTCCTCATTTGGACTTACATAAGCCAACACTTCTGGCTTAACTTAAACAAATAACGTTAAACTTAAAATAAAATGTAATTAAAATAGCCTAACGGCTCACGGGATAATTCAATCGCGCAGGGAGGCTCACTCGTAGAAGCCGGCGGACACAAGCCTAATGGGTAGAAGCACTCAACACCGTAATATCAAATCGCTATTAAGTAACAACGTGACCTTCACAGGAATAATACGCTCAAAATCTACTTCCGAAATCTTCGCTTAAGTAGCACTTCTATCTGCCTTAATTTGAATCACCGCGCGCTAATTGATTAACATTCTGACAGGAAAACATAGATGAATAAAATAAGGGAAACTGGCTCGTACGCATGTTACATATGGGGAAATCAACCATGCAGCCTGACCTCTCGCCTGTAAGCGAACCCAGGTTGGAACTACCACTAGTTAGCGATTTAACCGCTCGTCTTCTTGTGGGCTTCTATATGTGATACGAAATGGAAACTAGAACTTCGTGATTTCACTTCATAACTTCTATGATAAAAGAATAGGCTTGAATTTGTCGGCATTTTTCCTATCTCTTAAAAAAGCGTACAGAAATACCTATGAACAAATGTCACATTCTCACACAGCACCATTTCTTTCACCCCTTGAAAGTTTATTAATGCAAGGGAGATTTTTATTAAAACTCGTTTTGTGTAGACATAATGAAAAATATTGAGAAGTTTTAAAAGGGGAAAAGAAATTTAAAAAAACCCATTTACATATTAAAAAAACGCATTTAAATAATAAAGATTTGAAGAAATCATAATAATGCAATATTATTTTGATAAGAAAGAAATCAGGTATTAAAAAATAAATTTACGTTCAGAAAAAGCACAGATACGTGACACGGAATAATCTTATACACTGCTCAACATTGAAAATGCAACACCAAGAAGGAGTAGCCAGAAAGTGATGAAATTTGGAAAAAAGACAGCAAGCAGCAATAAATTATCTTTATTTCAAAATGATAGTCAGAATACAGAGCGAGACCGGCGTTGACTCAGTAGGATGTAGGACCACCGCGGACAGCGATGCACGAAGAAACACGTCTAGGCATAGAGTCAATAAGAGTGCGGATGGTGTCCTGAGGGATGGCTCTCCATTCCCTTTCAACCATTTGCCACAGTTCGTCTTCTGAACGAGGCAGGGGCAGAGTTTGCAAACGGCCTCCAATCACATCCCCCACATGTTCGATTGGTGACAGGTCAGGAGAGTACGGTGGCCAGGGAAGCATCTGTATACCTTGCAGAGCATGTTGGCAGATGCGAGCACTGTGTGTTCGGGCGTTAACCTGCTGAAAAATTGCATTGGGCAGCCCCTGAAAGTAGGGGATTGCCACCGGCTGCAGTACATTATCCAAGTATCGTTGGGCCGTCATAGTGCCCTGAATACGAACTAGAGGTGACCTGGAATCGTAGGCAATAGCGCCCCAAACCATTATGCCACGTTGTCGCGCAGTGGGGCGTTCCACAGTTACTGCCGGATTATATATGTTTCCACGTCGACGCCACACACATATGCGACGACTATCACTGGTTAAACAGAAGCGTGACTCATCTGAGAACACGACGTTTCGCCATTCTGTCATCCGCATCGCAACAGTCCGGCATCATTCTAAACGTTGGCGTCTATGCTGTGGGGTCAATGGCAGTCTTCTTAACGGACGCCGTGAGTGCAGGCCACGTTCAACTAATTGACAGGAAATGGTTCGCGTCGACAAGGGAACATCCAGGGTATCTTGCACATGCTGCAGAATCGCGGTACAAGTGACTTGCGGGAGCGCCACAGCTTGTCGGCGGATGCATCGATCCACGAATGCTGACGTCACTCTGGCTGCACCTGCACCCCTCCTTCTTCCCACATTTCCTTGTTCCAACCATGTTCGCCATAGCCGATGCACCGTGCTCGTATCGATATGGGTATCAGCTGCGATTTGACGTAAGGACCAACCCGCCCTTCTCAGTCCGATCCCCATACCCCTCGCAAAATCGTCTATCTGCTGGAAGTGCCTTCGTTGACGGCGGCCCGGCATTCTATCTTATTACACGTATCCTCCCGAACAAAAACCAGCTTTCTTGGATAATTCGTCTGGCAGAAATAACGACACGAATATTGCCCATTCTGCACTTCCTTCCCTTATATCTTACTTCACGTGCGTGGGAAAGCTGTGCATTTCACACCATTCACATAACGCAGTGACGTACGTCTACTCTAAAATTTGCATAAATTTATGACCACTCCTTCTTGGTGTTGCATTTTCAATGTCGAGCAGTGTATTTAAAAAAGAGGAATCTTGAAATTAATAAATGTTCAAATAAAATAAAAGACGGGGGGAATATAACTAAAATTTAAAATTAAAATTAAATTTACAATTTTAAATAGCAAAAAAATTGAAATAAAATTAAAAGTCTGATAAAGGAGTGATATTCAAATGCTAAAGAATATTTAATGTAAAGCTAAAATTTTGCTTAAGACTTCTCAAAGTATCCAAAACATTTAAAACCACAAAATCCACAATATATATAGAAGAGTAATGCAATAGATCATTGTGAATAGAACATTATTAAATGGTTTTGTCATAATTATGTTTAAAGAAACGGAGTAAGAGCCTTTTTAATTTTTTTAAAAAGGCTCTTACTCCGTTTCTTAAATTAATTCCCTTTCCTTAAATTAATGTATCATTAAATCATCGAAAAAAAAACCAGTTGGAACATTGACGTCTTTCGGAAATTAAACTCAAAAGACAGAAAAAATTGCAAAACTTTGCACATATATTTATATCGTCTCTGGCATTTCATTTGATGCATCCATATAATATATTTCTTACACAGATCGTTTTTTGCTAAATACATACACCTAGAATTTTTTTAATGTGTTGATTACGGTGAATTCCACAAGCAGTATAAGCAGAGAATAAAACAAATACGTGGCGAACTGAAAGCTTACGTCAACAGTAGTTTTCTTCATACAAAAATTAAAAGTTTCCTTTCATGAGAAAAAAGAGTTTAACTGTGGGAGTTTCTTCGTAATTTGCAAGCTTGTTTTCGCATTCACTACTTGCAATCATAAAAAGTGCTTCGTTAAAACAAATATATTCTGTTTTAAGAAGAGTAATTTTAGTCTAAAAGAATTGTATTTTATTAGCATGTAAAGAAAGTTTTAACAAAAAATTCGCTTGTAATGGGCACGTCATGAACATAATTGAATTTATGCAATTAAACACAGATGTGGAACAATGTAATGTAAATACCGTATGCAGAAACTATATTGATCGCGATTCGCTCAAATATTTATCTTATTTGAGATTATGATACAATTTTTTATGATCAATATCTTCGAAAATTTACGATCGAATTAAATAAATTTAGGAACTTATTTTACATAGGTAAGAACATGCACCAAATTATAAGAATGGTTTTTTTTCAAAGAGCAATAGAGAAATATAAGTTATAGGGAAGAATATGCAAGTTAAAAGAAAATTCTTTTCATGCCATTAAAATGGCTAAAAACTATCTTAATGGGAAAGATCATTAGTTTCCATAAAATATGAATCTTTCAGTGATAAATTATAGAACACTGTAAAGCCAATGCGTTTCTTTCTGAATGCCGAAAGCTTAAGGTGAATTCAAAATGAGCATTTACTTCTTAAATTTCGCGAAGTGAATATGAATGACCGAAAGAATTTTGAAAGCGCACTATTTGAAAAACGAAGCCTTTTTACTGAAAGGGAAGAACTACTTCTTTTCGACAAAGAAGAGGCCCACTAGCGGCCGCGCGGTTCAAAATCGCTAAGCAATGGCAGCTCGGTCCAGGGTTCGAATCCCGACTAAAGGACTGGCTGCATGGGGTTATCATGGTTTCCTCCATGTATAACATGTATACGAGCCAGTTCCCCTTATAAAGTGCTCCATGAAGGCATTCCTTCCCTTAGGTAGATAGCCCTCGAATGCTTTACCATAACCAAATATACCATAACATACTGCAAAGAAAGGTTCTCCTATGTATAACTTCAATGAGTCATTGTGATACACAGTGACTAGCACCCACAAGTTTTCTAGTTTTTCTGAATCACTAGTTTCCCTGAATCAAAATCTCTTTTCCTGAATCAGGAAAACTAGCACAGAGATTTTGATTCATTTTGATTCAGGAAAACTAGCTCCCGCAAGAAGGCAATAGAAATATATACTGTTATGCATTACTTAGCTGCTTTGGTAAATTTTTGTTTGCAAATTCTGGAGCAATCGCAAGGAAGAAGAAGAAATGTTGTATGTCTGTAAGGTTTATTCTAATTTTATTAACAGTTATTTTAAAATTATGCACCTGTCCTATCTTTCTAGTTTCAGCTTACAATTTCCTACCAGAATGTAATTTCAGAAACGCAGTGAATGCAAATGAGCAAGAGTACTATTTAAGCCGATGTTTCACCTACTTCGAAAGAGCCCCACTTTATTCAACCTCTACGTGAACGACATCCCCACTACAGACAACACTACACTCGCAATGTATGCTGATGACACTGCGATCCTGACTCAAACTGCATTTGTTGGTTCAGCAATCCAACGATTACAAAATCACATACAATTACTTGAGACTTGGCTGACCAAATGGAAGGTCAAAATCAACGTGGACAAGACCACAGCAATTTTGTTCACCAAAAAAGAAAAATTTCCAAATCAGCTGAAACTCTATGGAGAGACCATCCCCTGGGCCAAGCAAGTCCTTTATTTGGGGGTGATCCTCAGTAAAAGATTCTCATGGAACCCACATATTACATGTTGTTTGAAAAAGTTTCGAGCACGTAAAGCATCACTTAACCCCTTAATTGCTCGAAACAGTGTTTTATCTATAGATAATAAGTTGCTTATCTACAAAACCATGTTGCGTTCTATTCTTTGTTATGCATGCCCGGTATGGGCGTATTCTAATAAGTCCATTCGATCAAAACTCCAGACAGCTCAGAACTGTGTTCTGAGACAGATTGTATGTGCCCCATGGTACATTAGGAATGCTAAAATTCATGAAGAATTAAAAATTGAACTGGTCAGGTCGTTCTGTGTTCGCCTGGCCAGACGTTTTTTCGATGGATTATATAATTTAAATAATCCTTCCATCACCTTGTATAGTTATGATATATATGACGATAATAATTTCCATCGCCCCATGGCGATACTGAGTCACTGATATTAATACACACGCACACAGCCAGCCATGTGGAATACTGTTGTTCTTGGAGTCACTGATTTTCATGATGTGTCCTTAGATAAACAAAGAAGTTTTTCTTGCTTTTAGAAGACTTATCAGTGGTAAGCTGACTGACAGAAGAACCTTTTATTTTTATCTCCTATCTATTTTAATGTATTGATAAGATTTGGTATTCTTCTGTTATCAGGGCCGGATTCAGAAATGTATGCATTATTAAGGCATGTGTTCATGCATGCATGTGTATACGTACGTAAGTATGTTGGCATACACACGCACACATGCATACCTGCGTACATTTCTGAATCCGATAACGGATGAGTACATCCCGAAAAGAAATAATATCCGTTAATAAGAGAGTACCTGAGATTTAATAAAACTCTTTGTTTTTGCTGCTATTACAGTCCTTCCTTTAATAGATCGTTTAGAACCACAGGAGTTTTATATACTGTTTGTATTATTTGTTGTAGGAAAAAATGTCACCCGAAAATAAGGAACGGAAAGATAGGCACCGGAGAATTAGGAAACGGAAAATAAGTCACCATTCTTTTGCAATGGGAAAAATAAGGGATGTTTAGAAATATTGCCAAAATGGGAGATAAAAGTTTTATCATAACAACCATACCTGAGGAATAGGGAAATCTTCTGACGATGATTGAAAGAAGATAAGCCAGCTGCTGGCCTGTCTGATGGTAAAAATAGAGGGTTGACCAGCGGGTCATGGTCATTAGTGATTGTTCCCCTCGTACCTCATGTAGTTATAGCCTCAAGCTGTGGGTGAAACATTGTCCCATAACTGAGCGTTAAAAGCAGTATTATAACAAACCGTTGTAGATGAAATTTAGTCACAGTTCGCGATAAAAATATTAAAACTTGCTATCGAAATGACCTTGCTCGGCTGCAGCTAGCTCAACGTCTTACCCTTAAAACCTCCCTCATGAGAGCCCGCTATAACCCTGCCGGTTAAATTATAATTTGGCAGGTTTCCACAACTCCGATTGGCGACATTATTTGGCGAGATTTTAGAATTCTCTTTTTTACGTTCCTTATTTTCCGGGGGCTTTCTTTCCGTTTCCCTTCTTTCCGGGTGACATTTTTTCCGTTCCTTATTTTCCGGGGGCTTTCAATCCGTTAACCTTCTTTCCGGGTGACATTTTTTCCGCACACCGTATTATTTGTCTTCAAATTCCTTTGGCGAAGTATTGTCCTTTTTTTTTCACAGTTGTGAATTTTGTGTTGCATTCTAAAGTTGCTGCATAATTTGTCTCTTCATCTCTAAATATAGCAACATTTATAGAAATCAAAAGCTTTCTTTTTGTTTTAGACTTATTGAATTCAAGATTCATTAAAATTGTTTAATACGGCAAAAGCACTGGAGGAAAGACGCTTTCGTGGAGAATCTTTTAAAGAAAACTACTTTTTATTCATCTTATAGTATGCTATTTAGTTTACATTACTGCAAGCACAGACAACAAGATAATGAAAAGGTGTACTTGCCATTTACAAACCGAAGACGAACTATCAATATTCAGCTATCTTACCCAATTGAGTGCTGGTTGTCTTAGACTTTAACAATGGAAAGTGTATGGGAAAAATTATTATTGATACACTTTGTAATTTTCACTTAGGGATATTTCGTATAAAATACATCTTCCTGGTTATTCTTTAGGACAACTTAAGTATTACTTTCACAATAATAGTTATAGACGTGAAAGATACTACCGGATGCTTACAAATCGAGGGAAACCGAAAATGCGTTTCTGGAAATATGATTTTAAAAATACATTCTCTTGCCTTTAAGTCGGTGTTTTGAAGAATCTTTCTTTTATTTTATACAGTGTGACTTGGTTGAAATATCGTAATAAAAAGCAGTTCAGAAGCTATATCCACCTACATTTTATTACTTCGAACTGTTTATTTCCAGACGAACCGAGTATGCTGTTTTATTTGCTTTACAGTGACAATAACTCCAGTTTGTTATTAAAGTAATGCAGTCCGAATGCAATTCAAAGAGAATGAGTTTATAAAAGAAATTTTTTTTGGAAAGATCTGCATTGTTATTGAATGCTATATAAACTTATTGATGGAAAATAGCTTTTTTATGTGAAAGAAAAACGTGCGCAAATCAGTGGCTATAGAATCTATAGTTTTGAAAGGGATTAACTACGAATATCAAAATAAGAATGTAATTTGATAGGACACATGATATCAAAGAATAAATAAATGCATTTTATTGAATTTACATTTCATATAACTATACTAGAAAGCTTTTCTTTTCATGGACAAACTTTATCGAGTTTGTGGATATTTGTAATACATTCGAACCTCATTATAACGACCAGCAAGGGAACAAAACTTTGCTTGGCTATATCCGATCTTATAAGAAAAAAATGTATCATCTCACAAAATAGTGTAAAACTGATTGATGAATGACACAGGATGAGTGATTAGCTTTATTACTTCTACAAAGTGTTTTAATGGAAATTAAAAAAAATCACACTGAGTTAATTGCAATTATTAGTGTGCGCAATTACGAAATTTCTTTTCAATTGTATTTCAGTTTCACCACGTGATAAACATTTCCCAACAAAAAATTACTTAACTTAAAAGTCATGTTTTAGATCTGTCCCTCCAATTAACAATTTCCATGTAAAATATGCAATTATAATTATGAAAAAGCATCATCCTTGAACATAGTGCTGTCTTAGAGCTCAATCAATGAACCTGAAAATAGAATCAAATGACTTATTCAAGCTCTTTGCCTCAATAGAAAAATGGTTCGATACTTACGTATTAAAGCACGCCTTGGCATAATTTGGCGATTTTTTACAAATTAAAAGGAAAAAAGTTACTTACCGGGTGCAAGATGGTGGTAAGTACACAGCAATCTGCTTTCACTTAAAAATCAGAGAATTTCAGAAAATCAATATTTCGCAAAATCAGGTAACACTGACTAGCTACCAAACGCATCTCCTAGTTGCTCCCTTTAGAAATGTTGCAGCAAAATTCTGTATTTCTGCAAAACCTTTAGTTTCTTCCATCACTGTCAAATTCCATAACAGCATATTTTAAAATTAAGTTTAAGGTAAAAGATATCACGATTTGTTTATCTAAACCTATGAAACTTGTAACAGAACAAAAATAACGCTTACGAAATTGGCGACGTTGCTTGAATGAGAGATATTTTAGTAGCAGGGGTGCCACAGTTTGGTGCATTCTGAAAATCTGACCACTTGTAATAAGATGGTAGCGATAACACACAAGTACTAATAGTTCTCTGGTTTAGTGTATATATATATATAGTAAGATGTCCTAAATAATGTTTACCGCATGTGCTGCTTTTCCAAGAGGGGAGAGGATATACCTGCCTATAAGAGCCCTTGATTTAGAATACAGAAAAGTGAGGGTAAAAAAGAGTAACCTAAAGATGCTTTTTATTATTCTAATGATCTAAAGATGAATTTAAGAGATTATAACTTTTCAGTCGAAAGTTGCAGAAATTCTTGGAAAAAACGTTTGAAGAATGCAAACATTTTCAATCTAAGTTATCCATAAAGTTCGTTATATTCGAATAGTTTGCTATATTTTTGCTATATATATATATTTATAGTTCGCTATAACCGATTTGGAAGTTTGGTGTTGCCATATAAAATAACGTAATACTACTTAAGTATTATTGCTTCGACCTTTAAATTGTCGCCACGTGATTTAGTACCAGTTATAGATAAGCGTGGCAAAACACTCATAAGATCTACACTTTCCTTTGATGTAACCTCCAAGCTATGGGATAGTACTGTTAAGGAAAAGTGTGTGAAACTGGCTTCTTCAGAACGGAAAACTTTAGACTGTTTTAAAAGTTATGGGGTAGTACTGTAAGAAAGTGTACTAAAATGTGAGCGTGATATTGTTAGCATAATATGGTGAATAAAACAGTAATAGATTAGAAAGGTTTCCTGTCAGAAGTTCATACTTATAGGGTTTTAACACGCTGAGTGCCACGCGAATTTATAAAGAAACTCACCTCAGGCCACGCGCGCTGCTTCGAAGTGCGTTGGTTTTGCGGTATGGCAATGTCAAAAGCACTTCTAAGATTGTTAGTTAAGATTAGAAATTTCTACGTTTATATGCATTTTTACGTTTTCAGTTTTCTGTGGTTCTTAATTCAGTGCAGGGAAAAATCTTTTTTTAACCTACAACGTGAAAATGTCAAATGAATCAGTTGAATGTCACCTCACAAATTGCCGCAACGAAGACATTCCATCTAGCAGTATTACAACTACTACTAAAAACCACGACATAAACAACACAAACCTGGAAAAGTCTCTACAATGCGAAGCTATTTAAATTATGCTATGAAGAAAATACGTCACAATTTGAAGAAGAAGTGGCCCAAAAATTGATTAAACAAGTTGCCACATTTTGTGATACCTGCGAAGAACAACCCTTTTTATGCTTACCGTGTTTCAATAACATTCATTAAAACAATATTTGTTTTAGTTTTACATCGTATTTATCATTGTCAATCACCGAGAACTGTCGTAACCTGAACGAAAAGCTTAATGGCAATCATCGGAGACTAACGTGGCCTGAAAGAAAAGTTCATTTTCAGTTGCCGGTGTCTGACGCGGCCAGAAACGGAAATTTTATTGCTAGTCGCCAGTGACTGACAGGTGGCACTCAATGTGTTAAACAGAATTTCCAGTAAAATTGGAGGGCCTAACGAAATAGTAATAATCAACGAAAACCTTTTAACAAAAGGCGTAAAGGAAGCAGATCGGATAACGATTGTTTAATTATGTAAAAAAAGAATAATTCCTTTAGAATTCTGCAGAAATGTTTTCCCAACTTCGTAGAATCTTTGCCAATTTTCGCGGTCAACGGGATAATACGTAAGTTCCAATAACATTAAATCTGTAGAAAATTGGACTTTACCAAAAGGTTCGTTCGTTATATGTGTGGTCCGTTACAAGCCAGGTTAGTTATAGTGGGGTTTGAATTCATACGGTTTCTTAATAATTATTTAAACGTATTGAGATCAGATAAAAAATTGCCGTTGCTATTAGCAACAGCTTAGCTACAGCAGTACAAGCTCAGTCCAGTCAATGACTATACTAATTAAAAAAAAGAAATTACAGCTGTTATTGCAGAGTGTTAATAAAGTACACTTAGCTGCGCTTCAAACAGAATAAATGCTCAGATATTATGTTCGATCCCACGAAAATATATATTCAAATGTAAATCAATAATTATATTTTACTAGATAGAAGCATGAAGATGCCAAAATAAAAGTCGAAAATGAGTTTGAAGAGATAAGAAAAACATACCACAAGGAATTGCGCAAATGTTGAAGCTATGAGAATAATATTGAGCTCTAGAGAAGTCTTCAGCTGGGAGCAGTGAAATCATTGCAGATTAAAACTTTAATGACATCAGTGGATAAAAGTAGTGATTTAACCTTAAACGAATAGTTTCAATGTACGATTAGAAATTTTACTAATCAGGTGCGACTGGACTTCATTCAGTTTTGCTACTTATTTTTCTGTTAGATGGACGGACTGATATTGGTTACGACAAGCGCAAGGCAGAGGAAGGTTAACAATTCGTTCTACAACATCTCTTAGTATGTCGACCAAGGAGTATCTTCCTATCAGACTCATAAATTCCGTATCAAGTTGTAAAGCATTTCCTAAATACTGAGAGTTTAACTCAAGGATATTCTTTTTTTAAAGTATGTTAAATGTGCGTCATATGTTTACTCGTTGCATGTGTTGGTAGTAAGCAACAGAAAAATGGAAGCACTTTGAAAAAACTTTTATTATATTACAAATTAATTTGGCTAACTCACTCACAATCAAATTAATCACACCTGAGTTAGTCACCGATCACACCTGAATTCCATTAATGAGTTTTCATTACAAGAATTTACAACTCTAAATAAACAGCCAAAGAAATACAATGTTTTAAATTTATTCTAACTCATCACCTCTGAGGAGTCAAATTAAAGTATTCAAACACAAAGTTACTCGTCAGTTGCACCTGGTTTAATTACAAGCTTCTTTCACAATTGCTATGAGTTTAAAAAGTTAATCTGACCTTAGTTAGAGGACCTTTCTAGACCTTAGCAGGCTTCGCTTAAACCCCGACAGACTTATCACTTACTTTCAAATGTGTTTGGTATGTGATTCAAACTTATCACTTACCAAACACGAATCTATTTTTAGTCTACGGTTTTAAGTCAAGAACAGTGCTAGAACCTCCAATAAAGCAATTTTTTACTTATGCAGTTGTGGGCAGCGGCTAAACCTCTCACATGCGGCTATTCGTAATTTCTTCTGATTGTATACTAAAACTGCTTAACACTGAAATCTATATAAATTCTGGAATGAGTGAGCCTCTTAGCGAAATGAGGCAGAAAGGAAAGATGTAAATTAAAACACATTTCGCTACTAAAACTTAAAATATAAATGCTACAACTTTACGAAAAGCATAACACATTTCGATATACGTCTTTTTTGTACATCATTGTAATGTAATATTTTTCAACAAGTAATTTGTAGCTTTGAAAAGCATTTTTTTTTGTATATTCTAAAATTCCGTAAAATGGAATAACTGTTTAATTAAGCCAAATTTTACCGTTCTGATGTTTCCAATTAATTCTAATTCACTATGAAGTGATAAAAATTTCACGTTAAGTCCTGAGGTTTATATCCATACACGTATTTTTATCCCTTCAAAAAGTCACGATGGAGAAGTATTTGATACTTCCTCCAAACGCTCACTAAAAATAAAAATAAAAAATACGGTTCTTAATACATTTATTGAGAAAATGTGTTTTTCTAAAATGATACTGAATAAATGTTTCTAAAATGAATGCCTTCAAATAATTTTCAAAATGGACAAAATAAACGCTTAGATCTGTAACTTTAGCCTTGTTATTTGCTTTAGCCTTGGTAAATTGCATGAGTTTAAAATCTAACCATCTCTGACTGTTGACGTCGGATTCTTTGGAAAATTCATCCGACCATAATCACGTTTGCTAAGTTCAATAAATTTTATAGGACGTGATCCGACATCGGGACTTCCTTTCTGACTCAAATCGTTACATTCGTATAATCCCTAAAATCGATTACTTGAATATTCAACATAATCTAGAATTTTTTAACATTCTGTAATGGAATGTGCGAGGACAGAAGATACGTTATAGAGTTTTATTGTGTAAGTAAGCTCACAAGAAGTGTTTTTAAATAAAACTGAAGCATGTATTCGAAAGAAATTGGAACATTTGTGCTAAGCGTTTTATAAAGAAATACATATAGTTTAGATCTAAACGTTTCCAAACTCGTCTATAAAAATTGTTTGGTGATAAATTCTCTTGCACACATGTAGTGGCAATACTAAATAAATAAATATAATAGTTATAATAATAAGAGAGTGAGAGAAATCATATGCAATTTTTTACCGTTTACTGAAAGTGATAATCTAGTTTATTTTGAAATGTTTTAAATTTTGGAATCGTTCTAAGATTAAAGGTTTGACCAAAGAAGATGTTTAATTTTGAAGAAATAAGTCAATACTTGAATCATGCGTATGCGGATTCCTCTACTTCCCACTCGGCAAGCCCAAAATTGGAAAAAAAAATTGCATGGTTCGATAATCCATAGAAAATTATTCTTATGAAGGTTAACTATTGGAGGCATAGGTATCACAGAATATTACTCCTATCCAGAAGGAAATATTAAGCAATAAGATTAAAATTCAAAGACACAGCAGTAAGATTGGACCCATCTAAAATAACTCTTTTAAGCATTCTGCATGAAAGCTTTAGCATGAACAATGTCTATGCAAGATGGTACTCTGACTTCTTTCAGCAGTTGAGAAACAGCAACGTGACAATGCAGTTAAAAAACAGTAGTGAGGGTTTACGGAGCGTGACCACCCCCTTACAACCTATATTTAGCTCCAAGCAATTATTATCTGTTCTCCAAACTGAAACCTGACCTTCATAGAATGAGATTTAATGATGACGAGGGCGTAAAAATGCAGTTATAGAACATTTTTAAGAAAAACATCCAGATTTCTTTTGCAGGGGTATAGAGTTGCTCATTAAACGATATGAAAAAAAGTGCGCTTGGGTACAAGGAGATCATATTGAAAATAATGTATAAATATTTATATACTTCGTTTAGTTCTATTTCAGGTCGATTCAGGTTTAGTCTATTTCAGGCCAGCTTTTGCGTCTGCCTTCGTAAGTCCTTTTGCCAATGTTGATATCAGTTGTTAAAGATCAATACATTTAAAGCAGAAATGCTTGTATCATTAATTATTGCTCATACTGAAATACACCCAGCTGTTAACAATGAAATTTTGGTTAAATAGCAAGGGAATTACGTATTTCATATTCATAGAATCTGTACTTATTTTTCGCAGAAGTTTTACTTTGTAATGCACACAGTTGCGGAAGAATGATAAATTCATAAATCTGATGAACACGATCATGAGGCTTGTCAAAAATGTATGAACGGTTTTAAAACTGATACGTGAACAATGCATACAAGTGACACAAACTCAAAACGTTATCACTCATTATAATGACGTTTTTTGTTTCTTTGCTAGGTTCTGAAGCAGGGCATTGAACTATTCGTTGCATAAAAAGAAATTATTATTAAATGTATTTCGTGAAGTTTTGGGGAAAGACGTGTGCTTATGAGGAAACAAATTGAGTCCTGATGGTACTTTTAAAGAACACTTCAACTTTAAAATATTCCTAGCTGATCAGAATTCATATAGCCAAAATTCCTGCTATGACTTTCTAACTAGACCTTTGCGGTGTAATTCATCATTACTGTGCGAGCAACACCGATGAGGCGTTGATGGACTTAATGATGTCATGAATAATATCATGCTTGTTAGATGTTTCGGAAGGCTTTTAATATGTTTCCATGCAATCGCGTACAAAGTAGTTTATAATATTTATCGAAAGAAACATAGCTATATGTATACATATAATATATATACATTCGTATAAAATTAATTTTAATTATTATTTTATATTTATAAGTATCTCCTAGGAAAGGAAGTGTAAAACTATCGCAAACTGAAATTCGGAAGCGTGATTTCTATAGATGACTGTGATAAAAATACACTCTGCTGCAAAAAAATATATGCACCTCGAAAAACACTGATCACAACTATGAAACGCGGCATGCAACTGTTGTTTGGCAAGTTGTGTAAATGATTAAACTTACAGCACCAGTCAGCACTGTGGAGCAATACAACGCGCATGTTAAGTGAGCAGCTAGTAGTATGTAAAACGGCAGGTTAGGCGAGTGACGAGTATTTGCAACCACGCTATCGGCTTGGATGCATGGCATTGTAAAGGAAGATGCCTTTAAGGCGTAATTTACGGCTTTACGAACAGTTGTCAGACTTTGAGAGGGGTCGCAATGTAGGATTTAAACAGGCCGGCCTGTCGAACAAGCGGATCGGGTATTGGTCGAAGCGATAGGATCGGTGTCCGTTATAGGAACTAGTGGCTCAGCGTAGTGGTTCGGGACGTGCTCGGACCACCAACCAATACGCGAGATGATCGCACAATTAAAGAAGCTACCCCGTCTGCGCCAACAAGTACGTTATCATCGATTCAACGCGTCTTGCCAACTCACAGGGATCCCGGGAGACCCAGCGATGCGTTTCGCAGAAGACTAGGTGACACTGCGCTCAGATCTTGACGTCCGTTAAGAGCTTGGCACACCACCATAAGCAGCGTCGTCCTGCGTGGTTACGCTCTGTCTCAAGCTGGACAATGTAAGATTGGAGAAATATGATCTTCAGCGACGGATCTCGCTCTTCTGCCAATGTTAGTGACCGCCGCATACGTGTCTGGAGATAAAGGAGATAAAGAAGTGAGCGGTCCAATGTACCAATTGTAATCGAAAGGCGCACAGTCTTAGACCTTAGCATAGAACAACAACAAGGAGAAAATGTCACTCTTACTAAAATTTTAACGGAAAATGAAATAAGTCTTTTAAAAAAAGCCGGAGTAATCTACACTGTGTATCTTTTTTTAAAGTATGAATTTTTTTTTCTGAAACCTTAAACAGAGAAGGATAAAGAAGAATATTTTAGGAAATTTTATAGTATTTAATTTTATTTCTATTAATGTACAATTCTGTGTACTACAATTATCCTTACCTTTTGTTAACAAAGGGCCTACCACATTCTTAGTCGTCATGATAAGCCCATGACGTGAAGACGTTTTACTTTTCTAAAACTTTTTCTGTTCTTCCTTTTCTCTTAAAAAAATTAAAATTTCTTACAAGCATTTAAATCACCATTTAGGAGATTTCTTCTTTACCATCGCCAATTTATTTCGCCAATGATGCCAAACAGGTAATCCTAGGCGTCCTATTTGATTCTAACGCTTTCGCTGCTGGTCTTTATTTCGTAATTTGTAGTTGGTAAAAAAAATTCTCTCTGTTTCTTGAAAGTTTTGTATTTTTACATTTTAATTTCCTTTTTTTTAAATTTTAAGTTTCCATTTTGTGAAAAAATTTCCTTAATTTTTTAACATTGGGGTTATTTCGAATGAAATATTAGTATATATCTCTAACGGATAGACTCTGCGAACAATTAATAAGTTTTATAACATTTCAATTCTCTTTTCAGTTAAAAGTGCCCAAGTAATTTCAGTTGCTTTATAGGATTTAGATCGTCGGGGAGGACTTCAAAAGTTTCGGGTGAGCTGTTGTAATCAAATACTTTGGTGTTGTTCATCAGTTAATTTTGGATTATAGAAACGAAGTGGTTTTCAAAAGGAAGGTGGGAAATTGATTGAAATCATCTTTTTTCGAATTTTTTCTGGTTTTTGTAAATTTGAGGTTTTAGTATTTCACGTTTCTGTAATTATTATTTTACATATCTAAAGGGTGTTTTAAATTTAACGGTCTTGAATTTCATTTCTTTTGGATTTCTGTGAAATTGTTTCTAAACTTCTTACTTTTTGTGTGTGTTTGTATATATATATGTATATCAGTGCTATATCTGAACTGCAGTACTCGTTCGTAACTAGGCTGTTATTCCAAGAGAATGTTTAAAAGTTTTTATCACCTTTCTTCTCTTTCATAGTAAGCCGTTATCTTATCAGTTTCTAAAAATTTAATATCTGGCAACATATTCTTGAAGATTCCCGATTAAAAGTGTGGTCGAATTCCTCGTTGCTCGTAAAAGTGCTCGTTCCTCTTCGTACATATCGCTGATTCTTTGCTATCAGATTACCATATCTGGGGAAAACTCAAGCATATTCGAACTACAGCTTAGTTAATATCGTCTTAAACGATCTTCTCTTAGAAGTTCTCCTGTTACATAAACCACATTTCTTCAAAACCCCGCACCTATCTCACAGGGAAGCTATTTTTGTAACACAATGTAGCTATGATTTTAATAACAAAGAGTAAATAAGAAGTGTAATTTTAGGAATCAAATAGAACTTTCAAAGATCCTTTGTTCATTTCATTTTTAATTTTTATGGACACTGAGTTGGTTTGAGAATATAATCCTCTGCTTTTGTCTGTTTCTGGGTTTGTTGCGAGAAAAAGTTGCTTATGTTTATACTTTTCTGTTCAGGTGAAGTGTTTTTCTGTTTAAAGAAGAGCAAATTAATAAGACGAAAAAAGTTAATCTAATGTAAATATCAAATGTTGCAGAATGTTTTCTTTCTGTAAAGTAATTACATGCATGTAAGAAATAAACTTTGTTTTGGACAAAGAACTTTCGAACTGCTAAAGCAGAGGGGAAATCTTGATCTATAAAAAGTATTGCTCTAAAAGATAATTTACATATTTTAAATATCAGCTTAGGACAAAAGAATCTACTTTACCTATGAGTCCCGAAGTTAAATATTTTCTCTTACGTCTTTCTTGACGTGCTATTCTTCCAACATTTCCTTTTTCAAACAATAAGTTAAATTTTTCAACCTACATTATTCTGCTACAATTTTAAGTTATTTTAGTTGTTTAATTAATTAGTTTAAAAATTCCTTCAAATCAACGCCTCCGCTTTCTTTCTTGTTGAATGTAAAAAGCGTGTAATTCACAAACAAAATGAGTCCATTTATTGTTTAATTCTACATTTAATGTTTAGCCACATGATTTTATCTTTTCTTACACAGTGTTTGGATGTTGCAGGTGAACCCAGTAAAAAGTTAAACTACATATAATGGAAGAAATTTTCTTTTTCTTTAACGCATGTGTTTGTAGTGTAATTGGAAAGCACATTCAGCTGCATTCAGAAGATCTGGACTTTGAATCTCGGGAAGAGAACGACAGTTTCATTTTCCTAGCATCAAAAGAATTCTAAATCGCTCTACAGTGGCGCGCGACTGAAGTGTGGTGGACAATAATTCGTAAGCATCTTAATTTAGGATTTGAGTTCTAATATTCTCCAGGCTCTTTAAGTGGCCTTTTATGAGGGGGAGAATATAGAGAATTTGCGTCTTCCTCACAACGTGCCTTCACTTTGAGAACAAGTCTGACTATCATTTGGAAGGTCTGGAGTTCGTATTTTGGCAAGGGCATCGCTGATTTCTCACGCTTTCCAGTTTTCTAGTCTAATTATCCCACAGGGCGACTGGACCCTCTCATCCCCTTTAAGTGGGGAAACTGTAAGGAGCTTTATATTTCCTTACCCCGTACTTTCGAGCTGTAAGTGGAAGCACGTCTGGCTAACATTCGGGAGGCTCTGAGTTCGAATCCTGATAAGCGCATCTTTGGTATTTCCTGTTTCATGACTTGAAATAAATGCTTTGTCCCTTAAAAAATGATTTGATTTTGTAGCACAAAAGCTCTGTGAATTTTAAGTAAACTGGTTTTCCTTATTCCATATTAGAAAAAGCAAGTTCTTTTCCATAACTGTGTTTAAGGAAGTACTATTTTGTCATATATATAATCGGTCTGACTTTGCCTGCAAGTCGAAGGATAAACGACACAGCGATTTGTGCGCAGGCGAAATTTCAGTTAGATGAATACAATGTCAACTTTGACATACTAATCAGCCATCAGATAGAGTGAAATATTTCTTTTATAACTGTTGGGATCATTTTTTATATCACTAAGTTGAATTATATTTAACAAAGGTATTGGGGAAGATGCATTTACTGATAGATTCCTATAAAATGTATTACAAAATAATGGCAAGACTAAATATTTCCTGGACTGTCGATCTGTCATGGTTTCGGTGCAATTTATGAATAAAATAAGGCTATCTTTCAGATTATGAAAACTTGCGTTATGTGAAACTAGTTAATAAAAATTTCTGAAAAATAAATTTTTAAACAAGAAAATGCACGAAGAAAGGTGTATCTGATGCTAATATAGTTAAACAAAATGAATGTACGTTTTGATTAATCTTTCAGTTATTATTTAGGGACACATTTTATCTTTCATAGTTTTCATGCTTTGAACATCGCAAGTGAATCCAATAAAAATTGAAATCATATATACTGGTCTCCTTTTTGTAATGCAGAAGTTACGTGAATTTCGCGGATTTTTCCCCTCATAACTTTGAGGAGAAGCAGATCTTTTTCCGAAACTCTGTTTAAGAAACATAAGTTTGCATGTTTCACACTTTTGATTTTCACAGAAAGCCTGAAGATAAATGACACAGTGACTTGTGTTCTGATAAATTTTAAAAGATGAATACGAAACCACTGTTTTAATTTATATCCTTCAGAACAAATGCAGTATTGCTTGTACGTCAAGTGATTATCTCTTGAACAGTTGATCGCTCTCCTATGATTCTAATTGAAGAAAGGAATGTAATATCGTTGGATTTCAGATTATGAGAACTCCAAAATTAAATTTTTGAAAGAGAATTAAGATGGGTTTACAGGGTGAGGAGGAAGATTTTTCGTATATTATTGTATGTCCTTTAGCATAGACACTTGCCATCAATATGTAAAACTTGCCCCCAAAACAAGCTATAAAATTATATAATTTAAACTAACTTTAATTTCAGTGAGAACGCTTTAATAACCATGTAAAGCAAAGTTATAGTACATATGAACGTTTTCGAATTTTAGCATCTGTGCAATGGTAATTTAAAATCCATGTATCTAAAATCAACGTTTGCTTAACGTAAAAGATATACTTGCATTTTAGGAATGTACATTAAAAAAGGAACATGATAGCCATAATTTATGTACGGTTTCCCAAGATTTTAAATAAATGGTACCTGATGAAATTTTGTCCCGTGAGGATGGACACTTTTGTTTGATAGTTTTTTTTATGGAAAACTACTAGACTAATTCAGATAGTTTTTCAAATAGGTAATTTACTGTAGTTGGTGGTCGTTTATTTGAATAATTCGTGTAAATTGCAGACAGTATTTCTTGTAAAAATCTGCACTTTAAACTACTTTCCGTTTTCCATTTTCTTTGTATTTAAAGTTTTCATGTTTCCATTTCACGATCCACTACACATTACATTAAAAACGTTGTTGCTTTTTTGTGTTCTACCAGTCATTAAATTGTGCTAATCAATTATACTATATCCTGTATACATCTAAAATAAATCATAACTACAGTAAAAAATTTGGACGTGCTTGGCTGGAAAATCGACCGTTCAAATATGAGCGATATAGCCGAGTAGATAAAACTTCTGAATTTTAGTAATTTGTCCGGATTCTGTTTATGGTGAACGGGCTAGCTGGATGAGCTTTTAACGGTTTCTCCATGCATATCGAGAATGCGAACAAACCTCTTTCAAGCAGTTTATAATTAAGATAACACACACAGCCTTCGAGGGATTTGTCATAGTAAAATTGTTTCAAGATTCTAAGATAGTTTTTCATTTTTAAGCTAGTATTAAATTCGCATTCCGATTTTTCTTACAAGCTTTTGGTGTACTGCAGTCAAGTATCTGAAAAGTCGTTCAGTAGCTGAAATAAAAATAAAAAGAAATAAGGTAATATAATTTTAAAAATTCCGTAAAAACAAAATTATATATCAAATATTTTTTGGGTAGCATAGAGACAAAGCTATGAAATCTCTCTAAGTGGATGGTTTCACGGTTTTCACTTAAGTAATAAAAATACCAGTTAGGGATTTAATACCTATCTGAAATTAAGAAATATCTGCCTTAAAATTCCTGTACGAAGTAATTCATTGACCTTTTAGCAAGGGGAAAAATTCTTCACAATAGTTTCTCTACGCTTTGTAAATAGTCATGTTTGCCAAAATTAACTAAATTAATCAGTCTGTTTATCGTTTTTCTAAATCATTGAAATTTGTTGAATTAAAGCAAATTGCTGTCTATTGAGTTTGATTATCTCTCTTCATACAATTGAGATTTAATAAATCATTGAGGAAAACATGTAATGAAGGAACTGAAAAAAATAATAAAAAAATAAAGAAAAATGGAAACACACGAATTAAGTAAAGCGAATATGTAAAGTGAATTTGACATAATATAGCATTCCAAAGGGAAATCTAAAGTAAAACAAAAAGAGTATAAAAATCGGAAAGTACAATAATGATATTAAAACAAAAATAAATATTTAAATCTATCACAACGTTACAAATGTCATATTGCGTTATTTTAATATAAATAACAAATTCAGTACCTATAACATTAAGGCTCTGATCCTGATACTAATCGTTCAATTTGTTCTTGAATTTAGATAATGTTGACATATTAAGCCATTTGTGAAATTAACTGCAAGCGTTTTAACTATTATAATTCAGTTTACATGATACAGAAACATCCTGACTTACTTAGTGTCTAGATCCTGGGTCTTCAAAGCAACTAATTTGCTGTCGGTCGTTTGAAGCATTCTGATATAATTCTGAATTTAGTGGCTCAACCTTTCATTCCTCTAAAATGTATTGTTGCGTGTGTACGGGTTCGTTATGGATTGAATGCACAAGTCGTTAAAAAGTTAACAAAAATTTATTCTTTCCACAAGAATAAATTAAAATGCTGAAATATTTCTTCAGAGATATTCGCACAATATCACAATATCTCAAACGTTTAGCAAAACTCAATTCAAAACAGATAAAATAATTCTATCTCACAGCGAAATCGCTACAGCATTAAGTAAACAAACAGAAGTTCGCTTTAAGCAGCTACAATTACAACTGAGATGAGGTGTTTCAATTCGGCATTTATAAGCTTTTTAATTATCACTAGAACAATCTCAATTTTTCTAGATTTTTCTGGATAGCAATAGTAATTACGAGATATTTATTTATTAAACATTAAATGCACGCGCTCTTTTGTTTTTATTTTTTCGACTTAGCTTCCTCTTCAAAAATCGTCAGCGTTGCACGGGAAATATAAAGCTATTTCAATTACAATTCTAAATAAATAGCCAAATAAATGTGAAATCCGTAACAGTATTTTTCTTTCACAGCCTTGAAACTCCATTTATTAGCATCTTGATAACATTTATAGTATTAGATCGAATTTTATTGACTGAATTCAACTCTAGCGATTTGATTTAGCTTACAAAAACCGGGTAATACCATTCTGTATTGACACTAAGGTTCAATAATTGTTTACATGGTAAATTAATCTTGGCGTAGACACATAAGGGAAAGGAATAATTAGGTGGATTCATTGTCTTCTTTGAATTACATAAACGTTCTGTTAAAATTACATAGTTTGAGTTGCTGGAAGTGTCAATAAAGCAACTAAAGGCATTATTAGTTTCTTTCTGTATTTCGATTTATTTCTTCGGAACAGAGTGACGTCATAAATGATTTTGAACTGTTCATATCAGCAATGTACACATGAATACTTTTCTTTAGGTGTTCTTCGAGAAGGCCTTTATCTCCTAGCTAGGTCTCATCTAAAATGCATTCATCTGATTTATCAATTCGTGTTGGGCCAGTGATGCATATCGATCAGTATATGAATGAGTAACGTTAGGAACAAATGCGTCTATATGATTAGTAGAAGTAACGGGAGGGACTGAAATGATATTTGGAATTTTATAGCCAGACACGCGATGCTTCTTTTTGCATGTAACGCAGAAAGCCTATTCTTTGTGTGCAAAATTCTTAAATTATGTCCCGATTTGCATACAAGAAACACGTACTAGCGCTCTTTGCTTTTTAAATAAGTGTGTCAATATCAGTTACAATTTCGCAGTTTTGAGGCCATTGTGAATTCTTGATTACTTATATCGCAAAATAAGAACTATTATAGGACTGACGTACTCTCTGGAGTGGAGAGAATGCGTCCATACCCTTATTTATTTATTTATTTTTCTTTGGAAGCAACATAGCGAATGCGTAGGAGCACAAGGCGCCAAAGGGAAGCCAAGCTTCACAAAGAACAAGAAGAAGAAGAGACCATTGTCTATTAGTATTACAGAATGAGCAAAATGGTGAAGGTTTGTTTGAACAAATTTGAGTTAATACTTAGAGCTGCTGTAGAAGAATTAAATGCGTAATTAACTGATTTCTCACTTCTTATCTTTTGAGCAGTAGTGGACTTTCCACCTCGGCAAGAAACTGCTGAAGTGCAGTAATATCCGCTTCCGAAAGTTTCCCTCTTTTAGCGTGAATAATCCATTTCCTACACATGTTGTCAGGAAATAGCCGTAAAATTTTGGGTGCTAAGACATGACCGTATGCTTCGATGTTTTCTACTAAAGCAGTTAAAGGCTGCAGCCTACGGTTGCTCTCAATAAAATCTTCATTCAAGTCTGTAATGGTGATGGATGTAGTATTGGCGTAATATTTTCTAAAAAAACCAGGTGAGTTCGAATCCTTCTAGTTTTATCACCATGTTTGCTAATAAAAAGTTTCTTGTAGATTCATAAGTGTCTGCGATAAAGCTTATTACTTCAATTAATCTTTCTCGTTCATCTTCTAAATAACAGAGCAAAAATACTTGTTTATCAATGGCTGAAATATTTGGGTTATTGTTGACAGAAGATTTAAATAATTATTCCAAAAACCTTTGACACTGTTCTATGTCACCACGGACTGGTTTAAGTTTAAATGTCGGTGATTTCAAAGTACAGAAATAAGAAAAAGTAAAAGGGTTCAAAAGTATTTGGGAGCAAATTAGAAACTGGAAAGTTATTAGCAGCTGCAGGTATGATATTCTGAAGAGTTTTATGTGCTTTAAAATAGCGAGTTTGGCACTGTTTGTATGCTCTTCACATTGATAAACGTTATATTCCAATTCAGCATCGGAGAAAACATTATGAATATTGTTATCGAACATTTCATTTCACTTAACAAATTTGGAAGCAGATGACAAATATAGTCCAATGAGCGATATTATTCACAACTTTGAAACTATTGTTATAAATGTCTGCAAATTCGCAATAAAGAGAGTGATATTTGCTTTAATAGTCTTTCGTTTTCGTTTATGAAGCGTAAAATCCTCCATAGCGTCACCTTGGAACATTTCAGATGCACAAGTAAGGAAAAGAGTTGCAAACAATATAATTAAAGCAAATTAAAACCACACTTGCCTCTAATTCGAAATAACAAGAGCGTAAATGTTCAACCTCGTGTATCTGTCAAGTTTTGGCACCAAATTCGTGCGTTTATATACAGATTTCATTTCGTTATTATGTATACAATTGTTTTAAAGATAAACATATCATTTTATAATTTTGTCGTGTCAGATTCAAATTTCAACGGAACTCCGCACGTAGAAACTCGTAACCGATGTTACAAGCGGCATTGCCTATCGAGATGCCTGTGAAAGGGGTATGTTCCAATATAATCAAATCTATGTAAGGGTTTAAAGGAAAACTAAGGATTTATATGATAATTATTGAAATAGAAGCCTTCATTGGGATTAAATAAAATATTAAAATTGTAAAATGCTTTTGGTGAGGAAGAACCACAAGATAAGTCTTCTGCATCTACTTAGAGCCTTGAACCAATCACGTGGATGGGAAATGTAACTGAAAATTTAAAAGATGGATCAAACTTATCAAATTACTTCAAAATGAGCTACATTTTACTGAAAACATAGCAGACGGGACTAGAAACGCCACTGTACATCGTGATAAACATAAATATACACTAGAAAGTGGAGATTGTAAAATTTGTAAACATCATGACGCGTCGCAAAAATGACATTACTCATTGTTTCAAGTCATTCCATTGTGAAATTTAAACTTTTAAGAAGCTATTGCGCTCGATATGAGATAAGTCACAGCAACATATGATAAGTTTTTCCGGCAAGTTTCAGAAACTTGTCGGATACTAACATTAGACTAGATCCATAAATTTTAACGTGGACAAAAGACAAGGGTTGCGCCTGTCTTTGATCTATTATTAGGCTTTGCACACCTTACAGGTGTCAGTACAAATTTGTCAACTCAGTACCAGTACTGAAGAAGAGTCCCCGATTAAAATACCTGACATGACCACCGCTCCTAGACCTTGGCGAGTTTCTCGATGCATTTCTTATTATGGCAGATGCCATCCGCTGCCTGCTAGATGTATTTAGGGGTTAGCCAGCTGACCAGATGGCATTTTTCAACACCATTATGAAACGCTGCAGAGTCACTTGTGCAGGGTTCTCGGGAAATGTCTGGCAAAGTAGAGGCGAGTAAAACAAGCAGATTTTATAATGGAATATGCCTGTCAAAATGGCGCGTTGAGGTGATACAGCGCGCAGTTAAGCGGAAGATAAAACCTTTCAAATGGCGTAAATTATGATTTCTTCTGCATGTTGGGAGCCGTATGCATCGTTACACGAAAGCGAGGCTCGCCAACATGCAGTTCATTTATGGAGCTGCTTCTAAAACGCAGCAGTTACTGAAAAGAGGTACTATGACTTTTTCGTGTACCTCCTTTGAGCAGCTCCTCTGTTTCTGTTGGCAGGTTTGCAAATAAAATGCATGTCGGCGGGCTCTGCTTTCGGGTAAAGATGAATATCACTCGAAATTCGCGCGGGGAAAGGCACTCCATTCTAGCAGACGGTTTCATCTGCCAGTCTGTAGTGCACTTCACTACCTCAACGCGCCATTTGGGCACACACATTCAATTTCAAAATTTGTTTATTTCGGTCTCTTTTACCTGCCTTAACATTTCCGATTATCTTGTACATAAATGCTTCCATACATTACAGGCTTTCATAGCTATTTTTAACTACAATGGAATAAAATAGTTCGAATTAACACAAAAATATTGCTTAAAAGATTTATAGACTATTTTATTACAGCTCAGTTTATAATATAAGGTAGTTCTCCCGCCTTCTTCGCATGCCTTCGTGGTGTAGTGGTCAGTACACTCGACGCGTATTCGAGAGGTCAGTGGTTCGGGTCCCGGCTAGGGCATAGCTCATGCTTCCCATCTCCTGCTTTAAAAAAAAACTAATATCTCTACAGTGGCGCCCGAACTAAAAAGGTTGGTGGATGATAATTCTCTACCATCAGAATTTGGCGACTGGGTCCCCTAATCCCCAGTCGCCCTTTAAAAGAGGGAGTATATAAAGTGTTCGTCCCGCTTTCTTAGCATGCCTTCGTGGTGTAGTAGTCAGCACTCTCGATGCGTATTCGAGAGGTCCATGGTTCGAGTTCCGACGAGGGCATTGCTTGTTTTTCACATCTCCTACTTCCAAATAACCTAATGATTTTACAATAACAGCAGAAAAATAAAACACAATATAATCCATTTGATGCAATAGATACATTACTGATTACATGTAAAAAAGTTACATGAAAGAAAAAACAGATTAATCAAAGTAAGTGCACTTGGTTAGATGTACAAAATATAATAACACTATTAATTGACAAACTTAAAATTTCTAAGAAAATAAGAATATGTTATTTAAATACATATATTTCTTGAGAAGCACAAGTTGTTATAAGTTGAATTTCTAACTGGATTTATTGATTACAGATTACAGTTGAGTCTCAACTGGCATAATGTATTGCAGAATATTGTCTTATGTGTGATAGTTTATTTAATGCCAATATGTTGTTAAAAAGTTTGTTAGTAGTACTCCTGTAGTGAAACCAAAAAAGATCGCAGACTTTCACATCACCACAGCCACAGTTAACCAACGTACAATCATCAAATCTTTTAAAATACTTCGAGAGAGTCGTGTCCTGTTATGAAGTGGACTGATGAGCCGTCTTTAGCATTAAACTTGACACATGCGTCCTGTTGCGGCCAAAGTCCATATCTTCCACTACATTTTAAGAGTTTTGCAAATATGATCTTCCTTGGTTAAGACACTGGTAGTTTTGCTGGATGCTCCTGTTGCGAGATATTGTTCATTGCATATTTAGCTAATTCATCTACTTGCAAAGTGCTCTGAAAGCAAACATGAGTTAGCATCCAGAATAATAATGGCATGTGGTGCATTGGGCTTTTTATCATTAAGTCTCTAGAGCAGAGGCCATTCTGATAGCAAAGGAGAAACAAGAAGTCCTGAAGAACTAAACAGTCCGAAATATAAAAGGGATAATTATTCTACATGTCTGAAGGACATATAAGGCTCAGTTAGTTATTTATTAGTATTGCTCTATAATTAGGAGTAGCGGAGTGGTAAAGTCGCTGAACACTGACCCTTCAGTCCGTGGTTCGAATCCCCGGGAAGAAGCGGGCTGCATGGGAGTTCCTTTAGAAAGTCTTCCACGAAGAAAACCCTCCCATTAGGCAGATAGCCCTCGTGTGCTTTGTCGTAATAAAATAAAGGAAACACTAAGTTTTTATTTAGAACTCAGACAACAAAAATCGGCATTAAAATCAGCAAACATTAAGTTCTAGGAATTTGAAGTTGATAACTGTATATTAAACTCTACTGCGAAAGTAAAAACTTTGTTGAGAAACATCGTACAGAAGATCGTACAATACTGATAAATGGCAAAGTTGCTATGTCGTAAATAATGTTACATAAGACTGGAAATTTTCAAAATCCTTATTTCGAATATTTTAAAATAAACAGTTCTTAAATATATATATATATATATATCAACCATTAGAAAGGCATGTAAATACAAGCGAAACAATGTTCTGAACAAAATAAAGATTTATAAAATATTACGGAAAACTGACGAAAAAAGACTGACTTTAGATTTCATTAAGCTAAAATCAACTTCTTAATTTACTTCCAACCATTAGAAACGCGAGTAATTACAAGAGAAACACTAATTTGGACTAAATAAAGAAATGCTTTTATAATTAAACTTACATAAAAATTCTAAATTTTTATATAACTGAATTCCTTAAAATAACATGAACTAATTAATTTGCATAAAAATTTTCGTTAATCTACTAATTAATTTACGTTACTTCGAAATCGAGAGGTTACAACTTAAAGGGATAAATAATACTGCTTGAACATAAGAAGACATTTTAAATATAAAATGCAAACTTTACACTAATTATTTGCCCAACATAATATTTTGAAAATATATAAAGGTAATTTAATATTTATTCTATGTCTTTTAACTGTCATATTTTGCATACTTCATTCATTTTAATTCAAGGTATAGCAACAGAATTAGGCAAGAGAATTATGTTTTGTGAGGAACAATTGCAGCGTATCAAAGTAGTACATTTGAAGCTGCTTATGTGGGAGGCTTTTCTTTTTGAAGCATTTTAAAAATACACGGCTGTTTAACATGAAAATAAGTACTGTAATTTCTTATTATATTTTTGAACATTGTTTAATGAATGGGGAAATACTAATATTTCCAGGTCTGGTTTCTCCCACATGTTAAATATTTTTTATAATGATTACAATTAATCTGTAAAAAAATCTCACATGAAGTTTCAAGGCTATTTCATGTAAAACATTTATATATTGTAAAACGTATCTCAAGTAAAATAATACCAGAAAATAATTGACGATATAAAATAAGCAAAATGTGATTTAATATGGTTTGTGGTCACTTCTTGCAGTAGCAAGAAACTTACAAAAATGTGTCACTATTTCTTCAGTCTAAGGTTTATTTTTGGAAAATTTGCAGTCGGCATTACTGTGCTTAGAAAAATAAACTTTTCTCAATGTTTTATATTTTACAATATTTATATCGTACTTATTGTTGTGTACAATATTTATATTTTACAATATTTATATAGGCAGAGATTAGATTTATATCATTTTATGAAAAGCAGTCATTATCATAAATAACTGTTTTTATAAAATATACTTAAATGAAGAATGAACTTCAACTCAAAATCAAAATGAAATTCTGGATGGAACTTCTTTTTTCTCAAATTCCTTCTAAAAAATTTGCCAATAATAATTTGATCCAGAATCAGAAATTTATAGCGTTTTTAATACATTCTTTTAAGCAATATAAAAACGATATGCTTACAGTTACCCTTTGTTTAAAATATATTTAAATACATTCATATTTTCAAATGCTATTTGGACTCAGAAAAGCTCTATATACATTATCATTGTCTGCCTCACATATACATGTGAAATAGCAGAAATTTGATTTATTTCTAACAAAGCTTCGTTTATTTCACCTTCGGCTGAGACTTACCCTTATAACCGTATACTCAGTTTATATGAAAATGTTCCTGTCTCTTACAAAACTGCTTTAATTACGTTAATTGAAATGTGCATTTTGTTCCGTTTCGAGCTGTTGCAAATTAATTATAGCTATAGAATGTGTTACCTTCATATTATTTTCTCCAGTTTAATGTTCATGTATATACTAATATCAGATCGTTTCCTCTAATATAAATCACGCGTAAATGTTTATCGTAATTAAATTATCGGAGATGTCTTCTATAGAATTACAAACTAAGTCAGACATACTGTCGCAAAGTGAATGGTATATTCACTTTGAAACGTCCTATTGTTTCATTTCGAATAAGATTCACGTGCCCTTGATTGCGTCATTTTCAAGATGGTACTGAACATAAAATGACAAGTTGCTGTTGCAGCATAGGTGCTTCTGTTTCCATTGATCACTTCTGCAACTCTAGGCAGTGAACTGTCTAATAATTGATCATTATTCAGAATGATCGTAAGGTTATGAGTTGAAAGTGACCTGATTTAAGTACGCATTATTGCCACCGACTGTGAGAGACTAAGGAAAAGACATCATGCAAAGGAATGACAACCAAACAATAAAAGAGATTAGCTGAAGTAATGATGTAGCAACATTTGTACGGATACTACTTACTCTATATTCGACATCTGAAGAAATATGAAGCTATAAAACGAGACTGGTTGCTGTTGTTGTGTACTGTAGTTCATGTTTGAAGACTAGACATTAAAGTTGCATTATCTCATTTGTTCTAGACGTAATGGTGTTATCATATAATAGGATCAAACACGTAGCTTTGCAAGGTATTTTCTGTCTTCTTTCCTCATGCCTTCGTGGCGTAAATGGAAGCATATTCAATGTATATTCCAGAGGTCCACGTTCGAGTCCAGAATAGGGCATTGCACATGTTTCATGCCTGCTGCTTCAAAGAAATCTAATGACTGTACGGTGGTTCCCGAACTAAAAGGTGGTTACAATAAATAATTCGTGACCACCAAGGGTTTGGCGGTTGGGTCCTGTCATCCTCTGTCACCCTTTAAAGGGGGAGTATGTAAAGCAATTACAAATTTGTGTAAAATGTAAAAGGTAACATCATCCACATTTTAAAAATTTCGTCCAAGTAATTGTAAGCTAGCATGTGAAGTCAAATGTATTCATTATGATGAAAATGTCTTTAAAAATACGGAAGTCGGATGTTTCTGAAATTAAATTTCTAACATATCATTAAAAATTGATTATCGTTTCATATTTAACTTACCGTGGTACTTGAAATACTTCAATCTACATGTTTTAAATCGAAGTGAAATTTTAAAATATCTGTACTTACAAGAAGGCTTTCGAAGTCAAGGAACCAAACCATTTGTTCGGAATCAAAACATTTAAACTTTCTTTATTTCTAGATTTATGGACACCGTTATTTTTTTAATTGCAAAATGATTGCCGAATTTTTAATTTATTTTATGTAGCGGTTTATTCCAAACGTAATGCGCACTAATATTTACTAAATTGAAATATTTTAGAAATTTTTCTTCAATCCTTTCGTGTAATGTGTAGAATTCAAGAGCTCCTGTGTAGCTTCCGTATATCAGCGTTCAAGCTACATAGAAAGTTTTAAATTCCATAGGAGAAAACTACCTAGAAGGTTTTAAATTTTGGAAAAGACTAAACTTTAAGACCACAAAGAAGAGATAATTCGTCCCTAATACAGTTTATGGTGGCTGAATGGACTGGTCACAGGGCTGTTTCTGTATGCTCAACGTGAATACGACGTAATGTCTTTTACAAAGTCATTCACAAAGCTGTCGCATCTCTTAGACGAACCAGCGTGTGCTTAGCTAGATTCAATCAACTCAGCCACCATAGAGTAATTTTTGCTCAATTCGTTCAGTGGTGTGCTATAATTAAAAATTGAATTAATACATACAAAAAGCTTGTAGAAATTTTACGAAATTTAAAAACTAATGCATTTAAACAGTTAGCTATTCTGTTTATGATAATTATATTTATGTCATAACAGTTGATTATATTCCTTGGTTTTATTTCAGTCGCTCTTAAACAGTTATATAAATTGTGTAGTTTAAACTTTAACAAATTTTCTTCGCTAATGAGACTTTTAAGATAAAAATAAATTTAAAGCGATTTATTACATAGGCTTTTAGCCATACGGGCAAAATTAAGCAAAAGGAATAAAAATACATACTTAATTTTTGAAAGTAATTCAAATGCAAATGCATTAAGTAAATAAATACATTTTTATCTGAAATCAAAATCACGGAGCTAAATTGAAACATTAAACTAAGGGCTTTGATTTTAAATTTGAATAATGAAAATAATTTATCTTAGACTTTAGTGGTTTTATGGCTTTACCATCTTTAACTGAAAGAACTGAAATAAAATTGCTTTCTAATTTAATTTGTTATAGAACTTAAAAGAACTGGTTTGGTTACTATAAAAAATAAAAATATATGTCATTCTTTTGCAGAGAAGTGAGTCAGTTACTAAGCTAAAAAAGAAAAACTTATAATTCCGACGCATTTTCGACTAACAGTTTCTTGAAGAAAACGTTCGCTGTACAGGAAACATGCCTTATTCTACAATGTTATGCCGGTCGAAGTCCTGCTCTTGGAGGGGAAAGTGGTAGAGGAAATCGATAGAAGCTAGAAAGCGATTACAGTTATACTGTGCAGAAACTCAAACGGGATAGAAGTATTGAAACTTATAGTAGATAAATGTATATCTTCTTTCTGTTTAAAAAAACAATGCATTAATTTCGGAGCGAAAAATGGTTTGCTGTCGTAACTTACTACTGATATATATTAAAGGTTTTTTTTCTTTTCTTGATTATAAATGGATTCAACATACATAGTTTTGATAATTTATCATAATGATTTATCACTCGCAATATTCAGATAGACAGGCTACAGCTGAATATACGATCTCCACATTTAAAAAGATTGATGTTCGATGAAATTATTGTTGCAGTTTGAACTAATTCTGCTGCTTTATATTACCGACAAATGTTTCAAAATAATGTTTAAGTTTTTCTCATACAGCAGATTTTAAGACTGTATCAGTTAATGAGTCTTACTCATTCAGAGCAAATGGATGAAATTTGCCTCTAAAGTGCGCAGATAACGATAAATGCAAAAGCATTCGATAATGGTATTAAAAACGAAAAGAACAAAAAAATTGTACATATTTTTTTAATTCTTTTCTAAACGAATGTAGGTGCATTGTGTTTTTAAAATTGATACATTGGGCGGACACTGCAATATTTCACACAATGAAGTTGTTACAGATTTTTTATTAACTACGGATGAAATTGTATTCAAAATCAATATAACCAGCTTTACCACCTAAATTAAAATATCTGCCAATTAGGTAAATTGTTGTGGCGAAATGCTCAAGGGCTCTCTGTTTTATAAAGCATACTTTTACGGACGGCTTATGATGGAAACTGGTTCATAATAATACAACGAGAAAACACAAAAACCACCTGCATTCAACCCATTTAGTCCTTAGGACCAGAGACTGAGACGAAACACCAGTGTTCAATGGTCTTATCCATTTACCATTAGCGAGTGAAATATATGCAGACTTTTTCAGGTAGACGTGACCCGCGACTTTCAAAACCACAAATGAAACTTATAAAATATATAGAAAATTCCCTGGTTGCTAATTATTTAGCGAATAAATTAAATTTTTTTATATAGAATAATATTTAGCATATCAAGGTATACAAAAATGTTGAGCATATATTATTAAATAATATTTAGCAAATAAAATGAATTTTCTCTGGTTGCTAAGTATTTATTTCGCTGTTACTAAATGTTTAATATTTAAGCCATGGAAAATGTCATATTTAAAACTCTGTTAGTTTAATTCAAATTCTGAAGCACTAAATATAAATTACTAAAACTAGAAAACACCTAATTTTAAATTCAGTGTGTTGAAGACTGAATCTGTGTTCAACATTTACCTTTTCCCATTTAAGATCGATGTTAAATATAAAACATAACGTTATCATAGTTAAACAAAACGGTCTCGAAAATTGAATCGACACTGTAATTGAATTTATTTTCCTTAAAAAAGCATATGCAAGAAAAGCAGGTTGGAAACTAATTTTATTTCCAAAAAGAAGTAGATAAATGTCACGAAACTTGGTTATCCCTACTGAATTTTACGCTTTTGTGTGAATTAGCTTTCTCATTTTAAATCTTATAAAGTCAAAGCATTCTTCTAAACTGTCTGACTCCAGGTTAGAAAGTGCCTTTTTGTCTGAAGACTCTATTATTATGAAAACTTTAATGGAAGAAATTCAAATTAAATAGTTAATTTGAACTAGAAATATATAAACCGATTAGTCATATAATCATTTCTATGTCAAAATGCTTGATGTTTCTCAGTATTTCAAGTATTTTCTCCCTTTTCTAGTCATTCATTCATTATAAGTAAATTCAATGATGTTTATTTTATTGAAATTTAAAAACTTTAAACTAATATTCATAAACTAGTGTGTAATTTTTAACATTCGTTTTACATTTTCGTTTCGGAAAAAGGTATTGTAAAAGAACTGAGACTCATTTAAATGTTATTACGAATTTTCTTTTTATTACCATAAGTTTTATAGAGTGTTTTGAGTTAGACTGCTGTGGAAATATTTCCAAATTCTGGATTTATCTTTTGGGTATATTATTTATTTTGATATGGTGATCTTTGAAGACAAGTTTCTACATATATCGCAGAAAAGAGGCAGGTGCTTAGAAGGTTAGTGCCAACGTCAAATTTTATGTAACTCTAGACGGTTTCAAGATATATTTGAGAAGAGCAATCGAGCAAGGGGGTTAAAAAATAGAGAACCCAAACGGAAACGTCACCATTTCCTGAGGCAGTAGTATTGAACCTTAAACGTTCTCAAGATCCGGGTATGGGATAAAAGAACCTTTTATGCGAGCAGTGAGAGTTTTGTGCCTTCAGTATCTAGAATCGTCTAACGCAAAGGATATAGACTTTTTCTTTCAAATTCTAAACGTCCATTTTTAAAAACATTTTCCAAAATTGGGAACGAAAAATTGTTCAAAATGATTACCTTTTTGTCATGGTGCCTCTCATATACAAGTAATGTATGAAAGTAGACCGTAGTAACAGTCAAAGCGGCCATCCTTACCTTAGGGTTGGGAAATATGAAAGTGGTTTAAAAAAAGTAATGGTACAACATTTTAAAAGTATTCTTTTGAATTTTAGATAGGTATCAATCCGTACATAATTCCGCTTTGTTCAGTATTGTTTATAAACGCTTTAAATATATGCCTATTTGATCAGAAAAAATGACAGAACTTTTATTGGAAAAACAGATATGGGGATTTCATGGAATCTCCATTCCAGAAAATAAATATGTCTCGATTTTCCTTAGAAAACCCTTCATGAAATGATCTCTTTTTAGACAGGTATTATACAAATACTCAACCATTTTTAGTTTGTGACAATTATGTTAATTTCACAACTGTTGAATTTTAGGATTTGCACTTTCACTTTACTCTTTGGCTTGCATTGCAGGGATTCATTTTATTCATAAATTTACGAAAATCACAGCTACGGAAGAGTAAGGGTTTTATATGGCGCTTTCTTAACCGCAACTGTTCTTGAAGCCTAGAAAGATTAGTTACTACTGAGGAATGTGCTCATCGTTGGAAACCTGTTCATACTTTGCCAGTCGGTCACGTCTCTGAGAGCCTGCTTTTGGAATTTATTGGAATTTTTAAAGAAGCAAAATCTCAAGCATTTATTTGATTAAAACATTAGAATGGCGAACTATTAAGAGATGCCGTCAGTTTTGAATTTCTTCATAAGTTGTCAATACTACTGTTCGTTCCAGTTGATTTTGCAAACATAACTGGAGTCCTGAGGCAGAACAGTGAGTTTACTCAAAGTTATGTTCGTGCGTACGTAGAAAATAAAACAAAGATAAGGAGGGTTAAATTAAAAATTAAATTTTTGATTAAAATGCAGGTTTTGAAAATATTCTTTAATAATATTGATAAGTTGACGCAAACCTTGTGCTTCTTGCGCAGGAAATTTGATGCATTAATAAAAAATAGAATAATATTTTTAATACTTTTATTTTAGGTACAAAAATTAAATTTCGATGACATATCATTTTAAAAGAACAAAACAAAACACAACTAAGAAAAAGCACAGCTTTGTTTTAAAATCTTGTTTATTGTGTTGTATCGGTACAAATAGGATGCTGAATAATCAATCCTGTAAAACATTTTGTAATTCATTCATGTAGTAGTGATGAATACAATATTTTATCCTACTTCCATGTGAACCATTTAACACTTAACATTAATTACATTTCTTATCTTTCTCTGCACACAGTCTCAAATGTCTCGAACCCAGGTTTCATTTTATAAAACAATTTAAGGTTCTTGAACTGTAATATTTTAGACAGATAAACACATACATATACATTTCCATAATTTATTTTTAAGATTTTCATAAATTGTACAGAAACATGCATATAAAAATAATAAAAAAATATGCACAATAGAAATACAACTAATGATTTTATCCTTACCTTGGAACTAAACTCCTTAATACATATTATAGAATCATTAGGTTATTTTGAAGCAGGAGACGGGGAAAATGTGCAATGCCCTCGCCAAGAGCTCGAACTCTGGACTTCTCATGTATACGTCGAGTATACTTCCAGTAACGCCACGAGGGCATGTGGAAATGAGGGAGAAAATATCTTATAATATTAGCATATTAATACTAAATTTTAAGTCACTGTCTCCACCTGCTAGGAGAAGGTGAAAAGTACTTGCATGGTTCGACTTTGGTTTTCAGAAAACCAAGAATCATTTTCTATAACACGCTAAGCACCAGTTCTGAACAGTCTCTGTATATCATGCTGCATACTGGAACATTATTTTGTCCAAATAGTCACAAAGCCTAAAATTTAGGATGAAATTTCAAGTATCAGGAAGCGGAAGATACTCCGAAAGTACTCTCGGAATTAGACGTTGTAGGTAGGAATTAGACGTCAATCATCACATCCCTATCAAAAACAGAATTCTAGATCCTGAAGATTTTCACGACATAGGATTACGTAAAATGTCAGTAATCTAAATCACTTAATCACCATCGGACAGGAAATTTTATCTGTCAGTCCTTAAATATATGCCTGCAGAACTGGAACACTTCTTCACTGCCGGACAGGAACCCTTATTAATCAGTCGAATCCATTTCAGCACGCGACTACTACATAGTTCTTAATACATATTTTGTCATAATCGCACTACTTTATGTTTTTTCGTTATTTGATTCTTCACCCTTTCAATTTCCCTCAGTGCCTCATTACTCTCCCCCTCATCATTCTCTTCTCGCCTCTCTTTTTGCCCCGTTACTCTTTTCAACAGTCTCCTTTCTCTTTAACGCCTTAACTCTAATTGTTTATTTCAAACGGTCATGTCTATGACTGTGCTTTAGATCTAATTACATTGCTCAGAAGTCAACAACTACTTTAATTTTCGAGCTAGTTACAAGTACGCTGCAATTAAAATTATGCATCATATTTTCCTTCAGCTTTGCTGTAAGAAAAGAGACTCATGCATGTTGTTAACTGTTAGCACCCGGAAAATCCCGATGAAAAATTTCTTAAAAATAATAGCTTAGTGGACCGTCTGTCTAACTTCAATTTCCTTTAGGATCCTTGATACTCGAGGACCATTTAGTAATGAAATAGCTCCGCGTTCCAAGTTACACCTTTGTTTTCAAAACTATCGCTACCGCTGACCTCCTACAACAAATTTGTTTACAATATTTTCAACATTTCCTTATAGGCGTTCCTACGAATCACGTGCAAGGAATCTTTTGCACGGGCATCTTGCAGTGTCCTTTTCTCTAAGCAGCCTCATGCGGCTAGCTTTGCTCATTAAGACAACTGAAGGCATTCTCTTTCTATGCAATGGGCTCAGAAGGCGAAAGGATTCCTTCACAATCTCTTTTTTTGTCTTTTTACCAAAGTCTGCAGCTTACCGCTCATATCCCATTTACTCGGTTTTCCTTTTAGGCAATCAAATTATAGTTAGAATTAACTCTGAAGTCATGTCTCTTTAAAAATTTTATCCAATTTTTTTTTGTTTTTTGTTGTTTTGAGAAATATAAAAAGTTTTAAATTGGAATTTTGTAGTTATTCTGACATTGCATGGTATTTTGACCATGTAAAACTGAAATTATACGGTAACTTGATTACACGAATTTTTAAAATATGTGACCTTTTTCTCCATGTGTCATTTTAGAAACCTACCTTTTTAACCGCGCTTTGTTTCATTCGCAAGATACTGGCCTCGATACTTTAACTCTGTTCGCATGAGATACTAGGAAATAACTTTGGAAATCTTGTAGCGTCTACACCTTGTAGGATAAGAACTATTTTGTCGGCATATAGAGGACTAATATCATATTCTTCAGATAGTTAGTCTCAATATAATTCATGCAGGTAAATGCGGATCCTCTAATTCAGAGGTTCGCAGGGTTTTTTGGACACTGCCCTTTCTACAAGAAAAAAGAATATCCAACTCCCCCTCCTCCATAATAGATAATTTGATCAAATTTTCAAATGTTTGTTGTATAATTCCTATACCTGTTTTATTTGTCTCTGTATCTACTATTAAGAATCATAAAGTAAAAATTAAGTAAAACGACGAGCAAATGTAGTGAACAATTGTTTATTAAAAATTAAAAATAAACACACAGTCAATCAGTCAATAAGAAATAAAAATTTAATGAGATGGGTGAGACTGGTGGAGTTTTAACAATTTGCTAATGTCGAGTTCCAATCTGGTGAACACCAGTAGCAAACTGCCACGTTCACTGATGTGCTGTATATTCCTTTTCCTATAAATTATCCTAAACAATAAATTAGCTACTGCACGGAACCCAAATTCAGGCAAATACGATGGAGAAAAAATAATTAAATATTTATGTAATCTTGCCCAAACTCCAGGGTAGAGAGCTAGTTCTGATTTTTCAAGCCAGGTGGTGTCCGTTCCTGAATTTTGTTTTAATTATTCATTAGTTGCGAGTTCTACGAAATCCTCTTCTAAATTTGAAGATTCGGAAGTATCTGTATCTGTGAAAGGATCTAAAACGCAACTCGGTATATTCATTTAAAAAGCATTCTGGAATCGCTCCGTAAAATCAGCATGGAGAACGTCCAAGTGCTGGCAGTAAAAAAATCTTCCTGTGTTGAAGAAACTGCTGATAATGGAGGAAAGTGACTGTATTCACCTCTACTAGATTTTATTTGAACAGAAGTAGCTTCCCACAAAGCAGCTGTTTTTTTATTTTAATGAAGTTCAACTCAGTACCTTGCAGTTAGTTGTAAATTGACTTCACCAAATCTTTAAACATGTCTGTCAAATAAGCAATACCATTTTTGGATGTACTCAGATTTTCAGGCTCTCTTTTCAAAGTAGTCCAATATTGATTCAAATATGTTAAAAAATGATTCAGGCAAATATCTTTTGAAAGCAAATGATCTTTTGTGTGCAGCAGCAAGCAACTGCAATCTCCGTCATTTCCACTACAAATTTGGCCAAAAAATCGCTCAAGCAATAAATTGCTTCTAATGTTATTGACTGTTCTAATAACCGCAATGAAATGATGCAAACAGGTGTTTATTCAGATTTGTTTTGCATGTGTTGATGATGAATGACGTATTTTACAGTGAGTGTATTTGGTACTGCTTGTTTCAAATGCGCTATAAAACCCTCACAACGCCCTGTCATTGCTTGATCATCATTATGGGAATCTTGCAAAATATCAAGAATAGTTATATTTCTCTTGAAATAACTTGTTAATAGTTTTAAATACCGATTCTCCCTTTGCATCGACTTCCAGATTTTAGCAAATACTAAATCTTGACAAATGTTTTCTTCTTTTATGAATTTAACGTGTGATAAGAGTAGTGCTTTGTTATTTGCTACAATTGATTCCTCAAGCTGAATCGAAAATTTGCAAGTCTTTAAATAATTGCCCAAAGATCTTTCAACGTCTTTAGCCGTTACTTTTATTCTTCTTTTCATTGATTTATTACTCAGAGGAATTTGTTTGATGATATCTGACTATGTCTTAAGATGAATACCATTTTGTATTCTTTGTCTGCCGGTTTCTTTAACAACTGTGGAAAAGCAATTTAACAAAAACAATGAATTTGCGTTGGTATGTACAAAAATGAATACAGAAAGAGAAACATTTGAATAAAAAACGTCTGTTTGAGATAAAAATTAAAGTAATTTACAATTTGATAAATGTAAATGACATTAGAAAGGATAAAAATCATTAAACTCTGATAGCATACCACTCATCCATCGGGAAACGGATAATAGTAATCAGTTTACCAGTTTGTTAGTACTTCTAATTGATTCTTCGAAAACTAAGCCTACATTATTATATATTTATAAACACGTGCATCACAAAATCATTCTTCAGATATGATTCGAACGTTTGAGAAAAGATTTCTGTTCTCTACTTAAGTATTCATTTGATTTGCTCGCAAATATGAACAATTTTTGCGAGAGCTAAAAATATAAATGAGATTCCATTTTCATGATCTTACAGGCGCTTCCTTTCATGCCTCATGTGTAAGTTCATCTCCCAGAAACGATTCTTTATTTTCGCTATTGCATTTGTATATCAAAATGGATAGGACATAAGGGACAATTCAACCTAATATTTCTATCAGATGAATAATGCAAAGTGATAAAATTAAATTTCTTTTTAAAAGGAATATATTTCATGTGTATAAATAAGCTGATTTGAATGTTTTAGCGACGTTTGTTTGAAAATGAATATATATTGCAGTACTTTAAGGAATTTGTAAGGATTTTTAACAAACATAAAGGACTTGCATTTTGAAAACGAATACAAGTTGTATGTAGTATTAGGTTTTACATATGCTTATATAAAGAAATTAATGGTGTAAAATTCAGTAAAGAATAATAAAAATTAATTGAAATGCCTTTGCTGTAGTTTGTTGATGATGAAAAGGTTACAATTTAAAAAAAATAATATAAAAATATTAAACAAATCACCTTAAAAATAACAATTTTTTTTACATCAGACGTTTTGCATATTTTACATAATTCCCATCCTGAAACACAATCGATTTTAATGATCTACTCATTCCATGAACAGGAAAATCTCTAAGCAAGGCTCATGAGTCCATTAATATAAGAATGAGCTCTGCAGAGGTAATTTTCTTCTTGGGAGTACAAACAGCTGAAACATGTTTCTTGCTAATGCATTAGTAATATGATAATATTGTTAGCAGCTTTCTTACAAGTTGTATATGGATATTTTCTTCTTTCTTTTCGTAGCCTAATGCAAATAAGACTAAGAACAGAAACTAGAAGTCGCTTTGAGTATGCTACTTCGAGAAGTGTACATAAAATTCGAATAAATTGAACATCAATTAGTCAAAACAAGATTTTATTTTATAACATTCAAGATTCGTTTTCTATATATTCCTGTACAGTAATACCAAATACATAATATAATCACAGATTCGTTTTTCCTTCAGTAGACAGTATATAAAAACATCTAAAAAATGTCAGTGTGAGATTATATTGAATTTGAAATTGTGTAAATAGATAGCAGTTTAAACTCGAAGAAATCGTATTATTTACAGTCATAAATGCTTTTCATACTTTTTTTGATTTTATATAAAATGCCAGTACACAACGGAGTGGGGCAGTAAAGTGAAATGACAATAACAATTTTATATGATTAAGATGATAACCATTCTCGATGCACACGTAAAGTTTATACGCACGACCTCTAATTTCTTATTTCGGCTCTAGTGTAGAATTGGGTGCCCTTTTGATTGGCAAAAAATTTTGTTCAGTTTTGGCGATGAAACCCCATTTCTGGTTACGATGAGAGTTTTAACTTGGCTTTAGCTTCTTGAATTTTTTAAGTGAAAATAAATCGATGTGCACATGGACAAAGTCAATGCAATGTCCAATGACTAGTTTGTGCAATTCTCTGATTTTTTTAAAGTGAAAATAGGTCGATGTGTACATGGGCACGGAGTTTGTGAAATTCTTTGACTTCTTATTTTGGTTTTGTGTAGCGGCCATCTTGAAATTGTACCGATCTTGGTGTCAAAAAAGAATCGCCAAACAACAAGAGGCACCCAATTGTAAACTTTTACCCTTATTTCTATCAATGCCCAATATGAAGACATTGATTACGTATTTGAATGCAGCAACAAGGATACTGTGAGGCTCGTATATTTGGAATGGTTGGTTTACAAAAAGGGGTTAATTTTTCTTTCATGTCATTGATTTAAGTTCCATATGGAAGTGTTAATGAGATATTTTCGAACGACGAGGAATATAACTATCGATTAATGCTTTAGTTTGTATTTAATTCTGAATTTAATCTTTATATTTTGTATTGATATTTGGGTAGTATATAAATATTTGAATGGTAGTGTGAACTAATGCTGCTCTGAGCTGGCGAATTTACTGCAGCTTTCATTTATGCTTTTTAAGGAGATTCCAAAATTTCATTTGACTGGGTTACATGCATTTTTCTGGATCATGTAAATCTTAACTTTTTGACTTACTTATTTAGAATTATAATTTATTAGGTCTTTCTGGTGCGAAAGTGTTATTTAAGTAGACGGATAAAATTTTCGTCGTAAACTGTGTTTTAAATAATCTTGCTTTCATGATAAATGTTAACAGTATTTTACGGTTATTAAAGCTGGTTTAGCTCGTTACACGTCGGTAGCTTAAAAAAGTTAAGATGTATTAGAGATTTGTTTTATAAGATTTTGATCTTTTCAAACTTTGTTGATTAAAACCTTACAAAGTTTTTGAATTACTGACACCCCACAACGTTATATTAAAAACTTGGTCCATAATTAAATGGCCTACTTCGTTTTGCATTGTTTCAAAGCTCTTCACAAAAGGTATTTAGTGTTTACTTCTCAGGCAAAACCAGTAAATTTTTAAATATCTCTTTAAGTGCACAAAATTATATTCAATAATTTAAAGCATTTCGGAGTCTTCCTGTTTACTTCTATAGAAATATTTGTCCTTAGTGTTTCCACTTTCTACATGGGCTATAGAGACTAATTTTCCATGCACTGAAGCCCTTCAGTCCACTATTCAATCAACAAGGAGCAGGAAAACAAATGAGCAGAGTCTGCCATTTGCTGTTTCGCATTAAGTTTCAAACTTTAAATCTCTATAGTAAGCTAAATTTCTTAATGAATATAGTAAGCGCGTGGGATGTGTATGCCTAGCTCCCAAGGGAAGTTAAAAAGTACAAATACGATGCTTAAGTAATAGTGGTCATTGTAATTAATACAAATAATTCTAAAAGTCACAAAAGTTTAGTGTATTGAAATATTTCGAACTTAACTGCATACTCAAGGCACAAAGCTTTATTTAATACTCGCTGCAGGAAGATATAATAAATTGAAGTTAAATTAAAAAATAATAATAAATAACAAATAAAAAAAAAGAAAGGAAATCTGGAAGTATTCAGATTTAACGTCGCACCAGAGAGTTTGTTATGTTTTTTTTTTATATAACCGCTGAGGTCGAGGCTTGGTCTGCTTTTGGACTCACTCCAACCATCTGACACAACTTTTTCTGTTTTTTTAACTTTATTATTAAATATCACCTCTTCGCACTTATGTCACACAAAATTCAAAACAAAATCACATATTTTTTAAAAGCAGCATAGCCTATAGTATTCAAAAGCAATGCTAAGTGTTGGCATACATTTTACTATTTCGTTTTTCAGTTTTCATTCAGTTCATCACATTAATGTTCAGATATCCTAAAACGTTGACGTACACAACTTTTTTCTGTCTTTTAAACTTTATTATTAAACATGAACTTCTTCGTATTTATGCCACATAAAATTTAACAACAAAAGCACACAATTTTTAAAAACAACTTATCCTTAGAATTTTCGATACATTGTTAAGTGTTACCACACACCTTTTAGCACATAGAGACCATTAATCTCAAATCTCACGTTTGCATCGTATCACTTTTGTTGTCTGTATCGCTTTTCAAATAAATAGCCACTAAAATAGTTACGTAAAATAGTTATTACAGAAAATAAAATAATACGTAATGCTTTTAATAAATCCACCTAGTATAATTTCACCGATTCAGTTAGTCATCAATGTTTACAGAGATAAATACCTGAGTTTTTGCTTTTAAATCGCTTAGTTGTTACTTAATAACATACAGATTAAACGTAAAGGAAATATTATATATCTTGCTCTTCGCCAAATGCCGACAAGCTGAGGCGTGGATGGTAAAATGCTTTATATCGGTAAGTAACAATATTTTTTTTAATAACTGAGGTCTTTAATAAATCTGAAAGACAATTACCTTATGCTTTATCGGATGACAACTCATTTCTTTTAAATCACCGAATTTTCTGTTTGAATTTGAAATATGCTTAAAGTACCTTACGCTTTGCGAATACCTGATAGTATATTAACTATTGCCATTCATTTTTTCATATTCGCTGGATTCTTTCTTTAAAAACAGTACATGAAGATAACATCTGACGGCAACATCCATTTATTTGAAGAGCGATACGGATACAAATGTATTACAGACAGGAAAGTGATAGGAACACAAAACTGATGCGGACAAAAAAGAGAGGATCGAAACTGACAGAACGATGTAATTTGACACTTGCGAAGAAAAAACGACATTATTTGATGCTTTTACATACATTCTTTCTTTGTTCTATGCTTGCCTTAAAACTTATTCTGCTCCTTTCTCGTAAACTTTATAGCATCAGGAGTAAGGTGAGGGAAATGATGAACAAGATTTTTTGCCAGTTACCTTAAAATGGCAACACAGAATGCTATCAAAGTGATTGATAATGTACTAGGTTGCACTTTTGATCAACAAGTGCAAAGCAAAAAAATTAATCTCCTAGGATTGTGATTCCAGTTCGAGAGAATAACACCGCCCGGCCTTTGTAGCCCCCCTTGTGCTCGAATCCCTTCGAAAGGACAGGATGCAAAGGTTTTTCTAGTTTTCTCATACATAACGTGAGTACAGGCTAGTTCCCTTAAGAAAGTTCAAAATATCCAAGTTAGGAGAATAATACTTATACATTTGTATACTATAATCAACTAAACAAGCAAAGATGAGAAAATTTAGCAAATCTGCATTTTTAAAATTAATACTATTTTATTATTTCACGATCAAGAGTTTTCTGAAAGAATTTAATAGATCTAATTATTCCCAGTCTCCTTAGCCTTCATTCATCAGAAAAAGTGCAATGCCACATTCAGCATAATATTCGAAAATAATTCAGGGTCTATCCTAGTTTCCTAACTTCGTAAGTGTCAATATATGCACATGACTAGAACAGCAATTTCCTATCTGTCAATGCTCAACCACGTACATTAATGAACTAACTGGCAAAGGGTTTGTAACAGATACCGTAAAATAACTTTAGCATTCTTACAGCATCTATAGCTGATTGGAAAAGAATTATTTTGGATGTCCATAAACGATAATATCGTCTTATTCATACGTTCATAATTTTAGTTAAATTTTAATGAAGACGCTGTTCTCTTAAAACTGTTGCTAAAGGAGTGAAGCCATTTGTGCGATGAACCTTTCATTTGTTAAACTTGTGTTTTAGAAAATCTGAATAATTTTCAGTTTTTCATTTCATAATTTTCAGTTTTTAATCCTTATTATAAAAGCTTCGTGAATTTCAGACCTACCTATATTTAGGAGTCCACAAACTGTACAAAAGGTTTAATTTCAATTCTCGTAGTAGATTTTCCCCCATTTGATCTTAAACTTTGAAAACTCCTCTTTCTGAATTTTACTACTGCATGTAGGTTTCTAAGGAGCCATCATTATTTAAATTAGGTTTTGTTTTTAACACGAAATAACGCTTTTCTGCCTTATGAAATGCGATTATGCTGCATGCCGGTATGCAGTAGCAGAAAACACTGACCAGAAATGTTGATGCTGAAAGGACGAAAATAATATTTCGAGAGATCCCAACCAACAAGCAACAAAGAGAACAGTGGATGAGAACTGTCAGCCAACAAGGTGAGTCTGTTTTATTAATTTGTTGTAATCAATAAAATTAAGTATGAAGATTATGCTAGGAATTTCTTTACATATTTTTCGCTCATGCTATGCACCATTTATCTGCTTTCATATCAATGCTTTTGCTTAAGGTGTGAAAATTTAATTCTCAGAATGCAAATTAAAAAAATGGAAACTCTCGTCTTCAAATACTTCTGTGCAATGATTTTTGTGGCATGTTTGTTTATAAAATAAACAGAAAAACCCAGAAATTACGTCATTTTAAGAGATGGGATGGTTAATTAGGTAATCGCAGTTTTCGATTTGAAAGTTTCTCAAAAGTAGTGTGCTGCGACTATATGTATGCGAAATACAAGCTTTAAAGAATCATTTTCAATTCTAATTCTTCGGTTAAAATTAGCCTAATTATTCTCTACACATTTGAAATTCCTGAAATATTAATCTCACCCTTAATCATTTATGTGACCTTGTACTGTATTTTACATTTTGTTAGTAGTAATATCCTTCAATGTTGTTTCCGGCTGTGCGTTTCTGGGATCATCTATCTTATCTTTTCACTCAGTTTTGAGTCTTTTACGCCCTGCAAACGCACTGGAATGCTTCACAGCCTCTCCACCAGGTATGATATCCAACAGTTCTAACGTTTCAATAGCGATTTTGATACAAAATTGCTGCAGTGGGATGCACTAAATTCCAATCATCATTTCTATGTCAAAATGCATACACGTGTATCTTATTCCTTCCCAATAATTCACTAACAACTGCCTCTAGTAGCCTAAATTATGCACATACAATCTCAGATAGGTTCAAACACGAACTCTCATTGACTTTGATATATTTGATGCATTACCACTGACACAACGCATCCTTTCCGGGAATTAAATTGTTGCACCTTCTATAGATTATTCTATATTTGTTCCAAGCATTTTGCTCAATCGTAACTAATTGAATACAAATAGATTTCAACTGATCAATCTCTTTTTTTATATACACATTGCTTCCGCTAAATGTTCCAGATGATATAAGTAAAAAATCATAATAATAATGGCAAAAATAAGTATCAGTCCTTTTAAGATGATTTGAATTAAATAGGCTAGAAAGCCATGAAAACTGAACGTAAGTAAACAGCTTGTCTAAACAGTTTCCGATCCCAGCTGACTCATGCTCTTAATTTTTCTCCTTACAGTGTTTTACTCATGAGAAACTCATGAGATGTAATAAAAGGAACCATACTGTCATATCTATTTACGCCTAAACAATAGATCCATATTTTGAATTTATTTGTGTAGATTTGGTAAATTGAGAAATATGAATAGAGGTTGGGGTAAGAATTTTCCTTTTGAAATACACATTTGGTGTCTAGTTTTGCGCTTGCCCTTCTACGCACGTGTCATTAGTCCTTTTTTTGAAGCAAGAGACGTAAAAAATGGGCTATGCCCTCGCCGGGATTCGAACCGTGGAGCTCTCAAATACGTGTCGAGTATGCTTCCAATTGCACCACGAATGCATGTGGAAAGGACGGAGAAAATACTTTATATACTCTCTAGGGACTCTAGTCGCCAAATCATCGTGGTGACGAATTATCATCCACCAGCGTCCCTTTCGGGTGTCACTTGTAGTGTCATTAAGTTTTTTTTTTAAACAGGAGAAGCGAGGAATATGCAGTGTCCTACGCGGGACTCGAACGCTGGACTTCTCAAATACATGTCCAGTGAGTTCCAGCTACATCACGAAGGCATGCGGAAAGGAGGTAGAAAATACTCTACATTCAGAGTAGAAGTTAAATTTTTGTATCCAGACATACTCAGTTGTTGTTGCTGGCTAATAAAATTTATCATCAATTATGCCTGTTATAAATTCAGATGATCTATTAAAATACATTTAAGACGAAGGTGCCTGCCTTTTTAAATTGTCAGAAACTTTGGCAGAAATGAATCCTAATATGTTTAATTTCAGCGTGCAGAGACGGAAAATGGCTTCTCTAAGATTGATCGAACGAAACGCATAGTGCAGATTTAAGACAATTTTGTTAAGGAATGTTGTAAGGAATGATTTCACAGAGCTCTTAATTTTTTCATACGCATAAAGCCAAAAATGGCATCTAATCATAAGCATGCAATTTCTGTATCTTTTATTGAATATTTGACTAATAATCAACAGAGCAAAGTCCATCCATGGAAACTAAAAAAATTTTGGGACGTTACAATTACTACTATGGATTGTCAAATCGAAAAGAGAGAAGATTTGATCTTTAACTGAGATTACTTTTGCACTTTTTCAGTTCTTACAAAATAAGTCTATACGATGGCTGCATAATAATTGTTTATGATTATTACCATAACTTTTAATTTAAAAGATATGTCCAAATTTTTCCTAAATCGCAAGGCCTATTTTATAGTCATTTGGCACTTTAAAGAAACCACTTATGAAGAATTTGTGAATAGTCGTGTTGTCTAATGCTAAGTTATACGAAATAAATTTTATGAAAATGATTTTAGATCCAACCAATCCCTTGCAAAAATAGCTTGAAACAATTGAAGATAATTATTTTAACCATGAGAAAACTAAAGTTTTGACTTTTCTGAGGAAGAAACACAAGGTTACACCTGAATATAAAAGGCCCCTAGAACATTCTAATAAATTATGATACTTGGATTACTTTATAAAGAAAGTTATGATACACTGCTGGCCACCCAAATTGCAACACCAAGAAAGACAAGAGGTATCACAACAAAATTTATTTAGTAGATAACCTGTTGACCAAGTATCAAATGATTAAATTTATAGACTTCCGTGAAGTGTGGTTTCTTCTAGAATCAGTATCCAGAGTACCCGCATTGTTGGAGATCACCGCTGCCACACGCCTCGGCATTGATTGAGAAATTTGGATGTGTTCTTGTGGTACAGCAGGCCAAGCAGCTTCTACACGTTGCCAAAGTTGATCTGGTGTGGCAGCTTGGGATATAATCTGGGTCAATCGTTCAGCAGCCGTGGACCCCCTGTTTTCTATCGGCGAAAGATCCGGACAGCGAGCCGGCCAGGGAAGCAGTTCAATCTGGCGATTGACGAAGAACCCTTGGACAATGCGTGCCACGTGTGGTAGTGCATTATCCTGTTGAAATATGGCTGTGGGCAAGCCCTAAGGTAAAGAAGGCCAACTGGCTCCAACACCTCGGAGATGTAGCACTGGCAGTTTAAAGTACCGGCAGTGCATACTACAGGAGTGCGAAAGTGATATCCAATATCGCCCCATACCATAATACCCGGTGCAGGACCAGTGCGGCGGTGCATAACGCAGCTGTTCAGCATCCTCTCTCCACGGTGTCTCCAGACTCGAAACCGAGCATCGTGGTGTTGCAGACAGAAGCGTAACTCGTTAATAAAGACAATTTCATTCCATTCTGCTGTCAACATCCTTCTTTCATCGCACCATTGGCGGCGGAGACGTGTGTGGTTGCGCGTCAAAGGTAGACGAAGCAATGAACGACTTGCGGACAGACCACTCTGCTGTAAACTGCGTAGAATGGTACGCGCAGACACTGGATGATGCGTTACAGACTGTATGTGCTGTGCTATGGTTCGTGATGTGACTGAGCGATCCGTCACTGCCATGCGTACAATGTTCCTGTCATCACGTGAAGTGGTGCACTGAGGTGGATGCGCTTGAGCACGTCGGTCCGTCGTACCCTCCTGCATCCAACGGTCACATATCCGCATTACAGTTGTTTGGTTTCGTCCAACACGACTACCGATTTCCTTGAAAGATAATCCACACTCTCAGTAGGCCACTATCCTTCCTCTGTCGAACTCGGGTACTTGATCAAACGATGATCGATGTTTACTACGAGGCATAATTGATCGTGTTTTTGAAAAAAACCATAAGAAAAACACAATTGCCGAACTTGAAATCGTCGAAAACGCCAAGCCTTAAATAGCACTTTGAAGTTGCGGCACAGTCACGCGTGATGTGCATCTGCGCTGAAATTCTAATCATTTGCATATGTCACCTCCGCTAATGCATATTGTAAATTTCATGTTATTTGCATGCTTCCTTGAGAGTGTTGCATTTACGGCGGCCAGCAGTGTAGTTAAGAAAAACGTTTTAAATATCATTTTAGTTTTAATACCTGTATAATAAATACGGTTCTGTGAGAATATGGAATTCTCACTGCGCGCAGTGTATCGTCATCGCCACTGTAATCGTAATCGTGGGCCACCACGTGCGCCGCAGTGTATAAAAACACTGGACGGACAGGCGCTCTCTCTCTTTCTGCACAACGTCGTTCTATCGAGCGTGTGAGGCCACACACGTCTCACGCCATCCCATTTTGGAAACATCGACCCATCGCCTTAAGTTACCTGAGATGGAGGAGTAGTCAAGTTCTAATTTAATGAAAGCTGTATAATTGAGGGGTAAGAACTCTGGATGAAATGGCGAATCTACTCCAGAAGAAAATACCTCTTGTGCTTTGTGTTCAATGTGTTTAATTTTCACAACCCGTAACTTCGGAAGTGACGGCCATGTGCTCGATAATTGAGTATAGATAAAAAAGATTGCTCTATTCTATCGCGGAAAATATGCCTCACCTTAAATAGGCATTTTGTAATGATTAAGAAGTATTGTGTCATCGATGTTTTCAGATTGCTTGTGCATTAAAAATGAACGATGTTAATAACATGCTTGTCAGACAGCATCTGTAAGTCCTCCATAAATAGTTTTGTAATCTGCATTGATATATTGATTACCCAGAGAAATTTCTTATGCTAAAATAAATGTGTCTTTAAACGGAATCTACAGTCTCATGCATGGGGGTTATTGGGTAAGTCAACCATTTTGTTATTCTTATCTTAAAGAGTAAACGCAATGTACACCACTAATTTTTAAGTTAGTTAAATTTGTGCAGACTTAATTTATATTTGATACTTCTAGTATCACATTGGATTAGGGAGTCACATTTACAACACCACATTAAATGGTGCCGTGACAAAAAATTCTTGATTTGAATTTTAATTTTGGTCCTGTTAAACAGGATAGAAAATGATTTAAGGTTGAGAACCATTTTATGCATATGCCTACTAATATAGCTACACATGTGATTCCATTATGTGACTATTATTAATGATTGCTTAAATATTTGAAATTTTGTGACTATATGATATAAATCATTAAAAAAGATTTAAGTTAAAAATTGCACATGCAAAAAAAAAAAATAGAATTCCATATGACTATGTTTTCTGCTAATGTGAAATGATTTAATGATTAAAAATATATATGTGAAAATAGTAATATCTGTTCAAAATTGGTTGGTATTTAAGAAATTATTCCTGAATGTATATCATAATGTGTGACAGTGAGTATGTAATAACTTGCATCCATGCATGTAAGACAAAATTTTGATAAAAGTTGAAATAGTGTATTTAGGAATGTACTATGCAGTAGTATTAATAATAATAGTAATTTATAGTGGAACTAAAGGAAACTAAATTAATTCAGAATGGCTAAGAAAAATAATATCATGAATATGAGTCTTGCAACTGCTTTGCCTGCTTTTTCTGGGGAGCATGATGAAAATATAACATTTTTTCTAGATCAGTTATGTCAAATGTCTAGTTTAGAGAACTGGAATGAGCAAAGAAAAAGCCTGGTGTTAAAAATTCAGTTGAGGGGTAAAGCATTAAAATTTGTAATGGATAATGAATCATGTAAAGATATGTCATTTGATGAGTTAAAAAAATTACTAAGTAACAAATTTGCAAAATCTCAGTCATTTGACACGATTCAAAACAATTTTACCTCAATTAGACAGACTCCAAATCAGTCAGTTGAGGACTTAGCTGATCAAGTGAATGCTTATGCTACAAAATATTTTGGGTGCTATCCTAGTTCGAGTGAAGAGGTACAAAACCTCACTGAAAAAGCTATGCTTTCAAAATTCATAGAAGCTCTCCGACCAGATTTAAGACTGGAGGTTAAAAAACTAGGACCTGTTGATTTTGCTACTGCTGTTAAACAGGCAAAGAACATAGAAAAAGCATTGGAGGATTCTGGTAATAATTCACAGACGCATGATTTTTCACCGGAAATAAATACGTTAATAGTGCAACAGATGCAAAATAATAGAGCCATTGAGGATTTGTCAAAAAAATTTAATACAATTTTACCTAATGGTAGTGTAAACAATGTAACTAGACTACAAAATAATGCCACTGAAGATAGTAATAATAGAGAATCTTGTCATATTTGCCAGCAGAATCATTGGACTACAGAGTGTCCTTATTTTCCTTCAAACAATTTTCAATATCATAGACAGGCTAGAAACAACTACAGGAGAAATTTCTATAGGGGTAACTTTATTAATAGAAGGAATAGATATAATGGTCAGTATGCTTTCACTCGAGATAATAATACACTACAGAACAGTAGTAGAAATAGGCCACAGAACAGAAGATACAATAATCGTACGAATAATTTAAACTAGTAAAGGGTACTTGCAGATCTCCCAGATACATAAAGTATTACTCAAGTGCCCATAAAAGAATTTGGGGGAAACAAGACAAAAGTAAGAAAATAAGGAACACAAATAGGCCAAATACACATGAAGGGTTCAGAAACAAAATTAAAGAAAGTAGTGAACAAAAATTGGTAGCTTCTTGCCAGACTAATAGTATAACAAAATTACCAACAATAGAAATTAAATTTGGCGACTTTAGGGTAGAAGCATTACTTGATACAGGTGCAAATTTAAGCTTGATACAGCCAGACACCTTGCAGAAAATAAAAAATTATACAAAGATTCATTACTTAAGCAGATCTGTAAGAATACATACACTAAATAATGCTACCATCCCATATTTATCTGCTGTAAACTTAAAATTTCGTTTAGGAAATAAATGGCTTGCCAACCAATTTTTTGTTACACAACATAATTGGAACACAAATTATCAAATGATTTTAGGGTACGATTTCATTCAAAAAAATAAGATACTTATAGATGCAAATAAAAATCAGTTAATCATTGATAACACTTATTTTGATCTCCTAGACAGAAAACATTGTACTAACATTAATGCAGAAAAGGTAAACAAGAATAGTCGACCAGAGGAGTCGGGTATTGTAAGAGTAGTATTAAATACTAGAATTTTTCCAAAAACAGCAGAGATAGTAAAGTTAAGCATTCCAGTGAATATGCAGAAAGAACAGCAAATAATGTTTTCACCAGATAGACGAAAAGTGGGCAAAATAGGTATGACTGACTCAATTCATGAGATAAGTGACAGGCAATATATTTTCACCATAATTGAAAACAATTCCAATTCCACAATCATTTTAAGAAAGGGTGAAAAGATTGGTAAGGTATATAAAGTAGAAGAAAAACAATTTGAAAAACCTAGAGAGCAACAAAATTTACAAATTAACCATATAACTTTAAAAGAAATTAAAAAATTAAGAAAGGAGGAATTAAGCACAGATGATTTTGATTTAAGTCATTTAGAAGCAGAACAAAAAAATAAGATGATTGAAATGCTCATGAAAAATTCAGCTGTGTTTTCAAAATCTTACATCACTCTGGGCGAGACTGATGCTGTCGTGCCACAATTTAATTTGTTACATAACTTTCCAATTCAGACTAGACCATACACTATTCCTCGCATTGCTAAAAAATATGCTCAAGAGGAGATAGCCAAATTGCTAGAAGCAGGTATTATAGAGCCATCTACATCGAGTTACAGCTTTCCAGTAATTTTTGTCAAAAAGAAATCACCACCTAATACTGATCCTGATAAATTAAAATTTAGAATGGCAGTAGATTATAGATTGCTAAATTGCATAACTGAATCGTATCAAATATGTTTACCTAAGATTTCTGATATTTTGCATAATATAGCAGGTAAAAAGTATTATTGTGTGCTAGATCTTAAGTCAGCATTTTTTCAGATAAAATTAGATCAGAAGGATAAAGAAAAACTAGCCTTTTGCACGGAACTTGGCAATTTTCAACCAACTCGGTTACCTTTTGGTGCAAAAAATTCATCTGCTTATTTCCATACTCTAATATCAAAATGTTTAGGTGAATTGCAGGGTCCAAATTTACAATATTTTCTAGATGACATAATTGTTGCAGCTAACACTATAAATGAACTAGTAATTATTTTACAAAAGGTGTTTGACAAGTTGAAAAAGTTTAATTTAACTTTAGACCCAGCCAAATTGCAGTTATGTAAACACGAGATTACATATTTAGGTTTTTCTGTTAATAAGAATGGTTTTGCTCCCTCAGAGGAGAATATTCAGAAAGTAGCTAAATTTCCTAGGCCGAGAAATGTGAAAGAGGTTCAAACATTCATAGGCATGGTAAATTATTTTCGACACCTAATTTTTAATTATGCAGAAATTATCAAGCCAATAGTGAATTTAACTAGAAAGAATACACCATTTGTGTGGAATGAGAGATGCCAAAATGCATTAGATAAAATACAAGAATTAATTTTAGAGAAACCCACAATAAAAAACATAGAAAATGATAAACCTTTGTATTTAGTAACTGATGCTTCTAGATCAGCCATTTGTGGCATATTAATGCAAAAGAATGAAGATAAGTTTTTCCCAGTGCAATTTTACTCAAAAATTTTAACGCCTGCTGAGGCTAGATATCCTTCAATTAGAAGAGAACTTTATGCAATCTTCAGATCAGTAAAACAATTTCACGAACATCTGTATGGAAAAAAATTTATAATATTAACTGATGCTAAACCTCTGACTTTCCATATTAATCTTGACAAGCAGCCAGATATTGTAGCACGCTGGTTGTTATATTTACAGGAATTTCAATACACGATGGAGCATATTCCTGGTTTCAAAAACCCAGCAGATTACTTGTCAAGAGTTTCAGAGGATATAGTTGTAAACAATATAAATATATTTAGGAGTAATGATAATTTGTCCATTCAAAACATAATTAGTAAACAGCAAAGTGACCCATACATAAAAATAATTATAAAAAGATTACAGGATAACCACAAAGAAAGTGTAGAACAATATTTTATTGATAGTCATACAGATGTAGTAATGATAAAATTAAAACCTGCAAGTGCTAAAAAGAAAGATAAAAGTATCCAAAATAAAATTCTGATACCTAAGGCACTAATCAAAGATGTATTACAGACAGTTCATGCACCTCACTTTGGCATTCAAAAGACATATGAGTTTGTAAAAGCAAAGTATTATTGGAGAGGTATGTACAGCGATACTAAAAGTTTTGTGGAAAATTGTTCAGAGTGCTTACAAAATAAGTCTAGACCACACAACACTCTGCCACGTCTAATTCCTAAGAAAGATCTTGCTCCTGGAGAGATGATAGCTATAGACATAGTTGGTAAACTACCAAGATCCACGGATAATAAGTTTTATGTACTCACTATCATTGATCATTATTCCAGATATTTGGAAACAATTCCGTTAAACAACTGCACTTCTCAATCCATCATAAAATCTTTAAATGATTATTTTGCCAGATTTGGCATTCCAAAAATTTTGTTATCAGACAACGGTTCTTATTTTCGTTCTACAGAATTTAATCAATTCTTGAAATCACTTAAAATAGAGCACAGAAAAAGTTCAATTTATTATCCACAGTCAAATGGGTTGATTGAAAGAGTACACAGGGTGATGAAGGAATCAATTGCAGCAATATCAAACAAAATATTTGAATGGCCACAAAAAATACTGATATTTAAGCTATATTATAATAATGCTAAACATTCTGTAACTAAATTTTCACCAGCAGAACTATTTTTTGGTAGAACATTAAATACTCCCATAGATAGCAATGATCCTCTTAAACTAGCAGAAGATTTCCAGGAATATTTCAAAAGACTAAAGGAACAATTGAGTAGCGATAAGGAGCAAGTAAAATTAAATGAGGATGAATACTTTAATTGTGCAAAAAAATATTTGAAAGGAAGAAAAATTCCAGAATTGAAATCGGGGGATAAAGTTTTTATGGAAGAATTTACTGATAGAAGGGTGTTACATCCAAAATACAAGGGGCCATATGAGATTATTAAAAAGCTACGAAATGATAATTACATAATACAATTAGACAACAAAACTACTAAAGTTCACGTAAGCAAATTGTTTTTACAAAAGCCTTCAAGAATAGATTCGACACAAAATGAAGATTTAGGAGCGTAACACAATTGTAATTGTAGATCAGCAAAAAAAAAAGTGTAAAGAAGTTGTGGTTATGATAAGCATGTAGCATGTGTACAAACTAGATAATGAATGATGATCGTGTGTAGTATGGGTCAGTTTAGTGTAATAAAGCGCTAATTGCACGATTTTGGTAGAGTTGGCTGGTCCATATACCAGAAGAATTGATTTGTACTATGCAGGATATCATTGATTGTTCTAGGTAGCAGATAAAAAAAAAAAAAAAAGAAGTGTTTCAAATCTCCTTGTCTTACTGCTGAATCAAACTGAAGGTATGTAATTTAGTAATGGATCTAATACAAATGTAACTTGTAACAATGTCATGGCATATTGGTATATGAAATATATATGTGAAATGTATATGATCAAATGATAAAAGTAGCTAAATAATGAAATAGTGAATGTGATTATAGAATGTAAAGAATAAGATAATGTAAACAATTGTTAAGAATAGTAACATCACATTGTTAATGTAATGTCATTAGTGATTAATTGGATATTGTATCACATGTGAGTATAAATTATATATGTCAAATGTAAAAAATTTTTTTTCATGGAATCGCATCTGTAGTGGTATTTTAGGTAAGAGTAAACATGCATGAGTACTTCAAAAAATAATGATTTATGATTGTAAAACAAATATGTATCACAAAATGTTTTAAGTGCAGTCTTTTCTCAAGTTTGGACAATGTCAGGTGTGTAGTGATGGAACATTTTTTTCTTCGGCCGGAGGAATGTGAGAATATGGAATTCTCACTGCGCGCAGTGTATCGTCATCGCCACTGTAATCGTAATCGTGGGCCACCACGTGCGCCGCAGTGTATAAAAACACTGGACGGACAGGCGCTCTCTCTCTTTCTGCACAACGTCGTTCTATCGAGCGTGTGAGGCCACACACGTCTCACGCCATCCCATTTTGGAAACATCGACCCATCGCCTTAAGTTACCTGAGATGGAGGAGTAGTCAAGTTCTAATTTAATGAAAGCTGTATAATTGAGGGGTAAGAACTCTGGATGAAATGGCGAATCTACTCCAGAAGAAAATACCTCTTGTGCTTTGTGTTCAATGTGTTTAATTTTCACAACCCGTAACTTCGGAAGTGACGGCCATGTGCTCGATAATTGAGTATAGATAAAAAAGATTGCTCTATTCTATCGCGGAAAATATGCCTCACCTTAAATAGGCATTTTGTAATGATTAAGAAGTATTGTGTCATCGATGTTTTCAGATTGCTTGTGCATTAAAAATGAACGATGTTAATAACATGCTTGTCAGACAGCATCTGTAAGTCCTCCATAAATAGTTTTGTAATCTGCATTAATATATTGATTACCCAGAGAAATTTCTTATGCTAAAATAAATGTGTCTTTAAACGGAATCTACAGTCTCATGCATGGGGGTTATTGGGTAAGTCAACCATTTTGTTATTCTTATCTTAAAGAGTAAACGCAATGTACACCACTAAATTTTAAGTCAGTTAAATTTGTGCAGACTTAATTTATATTTGATACTTCTAGTATCACATTGGATTAGGGAGTCACAATTACAACACCACAGGTTCGTTTTAATTTATCACTCTATTTTGTAAGGGAGAAAGTATGATTTTCGACTTATGCAAGCATTAAATTCTGGACTCAGAAATTTGATGTTGGTTACAAATAATTTTATTAAAGTTTGTGCAAAGTAAGAATGTAATATATTTTGTAGATATTTTAGCGTAAAATTTATTAATACTCTATTGTTCTACACTATGGAAAGCTTTTCGTTTGTGATATGTTATTTTATTCTTCTGAATTGTGACTGAGCTCAGTCATTTCTATCCGATCCCACATCTTTTACTAAAGATATCAGTATTTGAAAGTGAAGAATGTCTTCAAATGCTTCTGCCAGAGTTACAAAAATAAAATAGGGAAGTTCCGCGCAATAATTCATATTGTTTCTTCTTATCCTTTCTGTTGACAAAGAACGCTTCCAACGGCCTTTTTCTGCATGTGAGACGAAAACGGAAAAGAAAATAACATGATACTTCAATATTTTTAAAAAGTGAAAAATATTCTGTAAGGAAGTATTTTTGTTAGTACATAATAAACTGACTAGATTTTAAATAAAATATTTTTCTGATGCATTATCTACGTTAGGTTTGGTTATTTGGATATGGCAAAGCACACGTTTATGTTACACATGGGAAAAACACAAAACCCAAACAAGCTGCCAGTCCGTTTTCCTGGGTTAAAATCAAGGTCAAATTATCAGTGTAAACAAAGGTCTTAACCATTCAGTCACTGCGTGTTTTCGATACGCATGTACAAAACAACGAAGATCTATAAAATATACAATATTTAAATATTTAAGTTATTCTAAACCTAAGAATTTTAAATATCAATTTGTTGGGTGAACAGATTTAAAATGTATCTGCGTTTCTCGTACGAAGTCTCTTTGTGCCTGTATCTCTCCCATATCGTGTGGGAACCGAGGCAAGAATAATCTTATTTTTCCTGTCTAACTTTCTCTGAAAGTGTATTTTGTCTTATTTCATGTCGTTATTTTGCTGTTGAGAAAGTTTGGAATATTCAGCAAAAGATGGCATTTTCCCCTAAGATAAGACAAAGACTGAGAGGCTTGAATATACAACGTTTTTAAAAAGGTGAGTTTTGCTCAATTTCCGGCAGTAACTCGAAATGAGAACGACGTTTTGAAAATTTGTTTTCTTAGATCATTTTCTTTGCAGATAAAAGGATAAAATATGTTTCAGTCCTTTATAATTCTTGTTTATTCTTCCCTTAAATAAATTACTTAAGTCATGAAATCAAATGACGTTTTATTAGGAAGTGAAATCGATCTTTTCCTATTAGCAAGTGGAAATGTGAGTACTTGTTCTTTTAGGCTTATCAGCCACATGTTTATTCATACACTATGTATGCATACGTAATTAGGTAAACATTAAAAAATTTAGAAATGTTGTAAATGAAGTATGTTTAAGACCAAACATAAAATAGCTTGAGCTTTTTTTTTAGAATGTGCCTATTTAAATTTCTTATGCTGTAAATTATATCTTTTCATAGTTTTACCACTGAAGAATCTATTTCCTGTCACTGCAGTTTACTATATTCGAGGTTTAAACTTGATAGAAACTTAAAAACAACAATTTCGCCGATTATAACACTGAAGCAGCCAAGTGCTACATTCGTCAAATTTCTTTTATTACAGTTTAATTCAATCCAAAAAGCTTTTAAAATTTAGCTTTGTAGATTCCTGGAAAAAACGTTTTGCTGATGAAATGATTTTTGGAGAATGTTTAACTTCGCAGTGAAATTTTCTTTTCCTGAAATTTTATTTGTTTTAAATTATGTTTGATGTTTATAAATAATAGAGGGGAGAATGTATTAATAAAAACTTTTTCAACACCTATACTTCGTTTAATATAAATTGGTTGGTAGATGTGGAACAATTATATTGATTTGCTAGCTATCAATTGTTAGCTTTTACTCCTTTCTGCTCTCCTCTTCCATCACAACAATTCCTCCAGTCCAGAAATTCATGTAAATGTTGTGTATGAGATCTCGAACTTCAAATATAGCTTGCTCATAATGTAAATTTTTAGCAATGATTGTTTCATGTGGTCTCATAAATTTGGTTGTTGTTTCACAGAGATACTGCTCTTATGTGACCATGGAGATTGGTTCTTAAAAATCACCGAATCTGGAATTACTGTAGTTACAACTAACTTACTTCCAGATGTCGATATAAGTAAGCAGTTAAATTGCAGTTGAGCTTCAAACGCTTCAGGCGTACTGTTTTGCTTGTTCACAAGTTTCAAGCATTTGAGCACTTTTTATTTATTTATTTAATTTTTTAAATTTTAAAATACAAGCAGTGGAACATTACAGAATTTTAATCGCTGCTTATGTTGTAGAGACACTAGTTTTTTCGAAGCAGGATACATGAAAAATGAGCAATGACTTCGCCGGAAATCGAACCACAGACCTCTCGGTTATGCGTCGAGTGTGCTGACCACTACACCACGAAGACATACGAGGATGGCTGAAGAAATATCTTATAATGTTAGGTTTATGAGTCATTTTTCTATTACTTATCCCTCTGAATACTAACGGGGTATATATGTTCCACTAAAAGTTTAAAGATAACTGCTGGGTTAAAAGGTGCTTAGAATCTCTTGAGTGCTGGGGATCATCTTCCAATAGTTAAAAAATTAAGACGCCGTTGTGCTCGTAGTATGCAAATGAACACAGAGAAAAGAACAAATATGAGTTGCCCAATGTGTAATGTTGGGTTATGCAAAGAATGCTTTACCCTGTACCATACGATGTAAATATATTTCATATAATAAAGTTTTACAGAATAATAGTTGTGCTTATACTAAGTCAATCACTACGTGTGGGTATACAATCACTAAGTGTGGGTGTAATCTGGATCATATTTGTGCCAGCCTTTGGCTTAAAAACCATTTGTCAAAACAATCCAGGATGCTAGATTTACCTTATTTATGATATATGTATTTTGTTCACTTGGATAGAAAACGGGGTAATGTTTCTTAAATAAAGGTCAAAGTGTTAAAATAATTCATCGTAGTATAGTGTATCTTAAGCTAAGTCGACAGGTTTCAGTTGGCATTAGATTTTAAGTAGATAGCTACAAGGACAAGAATGCTGACTTTGATTGTATTTTTAGTAGATATGCCATAGTTGTTATTTGCATATTTAATGTTCGTTTTAATTTACTTTTAATATTATTATTATAAACAACATTGACAAACAGCTTGTTCGTTATTGGCTTTCAGTTACGGATCTGACAATACTTAAAGAGATGTAATCCTTTAAATTATTTCTTAGAGCTACAATGATGGATCATTGCAGTTTAATAAATATTTATGTTAGGAAAAGAAGAAGAATAAGACAAAACTGACTAGAAAATCTAATGAAAGATAGAAAACTAGGATAAAGGACAAAAGAAACTGCTAAAGATAAGAAGGATTTGCTTTAGTTTATAAGTACACTCATACATATACTTATGAACTAAAGCAAATCAATTACAAAATTCTCTATCAAGGTTTTATGTAATGGTAATGTTTGATGATTCTTTTGTTTCCTTTTACAGCTTCCAAGATGTAGAAATAAGCAAAGTTTTCCCTTTTTCTTCCCTTAAATCTAGCTGTGCGTAAGTCAAAATTGCTTTATTAAGGGTCATAATAAGTTTTCTTAAAGATGCTACATAATAAAATTCTGCAATGTATAATGTTAGATTATATTAATATTTCAAAAACACCCCTGGTGACTTTTGAATTTTTAAAAGTATTTTCTGACACAATTCTTCAGTTTAACAAAACAAGACTGATGTATTCTTGAATAAAAAATGAAAAGTGGGGAGCCGAACACCTATAATTTATGACATAGATGAGAGGCTAAAAGAACAAAGAAAGGAAGACGAAAAAAGGAAGATCCACTTCATATTTTGAATTATTACTTGCCGTGCTTCAGATTTTTATCTTTGTAACTCACATGGTAGTACTTAATGCTAATGTACCCAATATAAACTACTACATTTCATTAATGTAATAAATGTAATATTTCCTCTATCTTTAAAGAAACTTCAGGAAGCTTCATAATAAATTTGGCATACAGGTAAAGTTTTTCCATAAAAAAAATTGGGCCCCCCCGGTTTGAGGGGCCCCCCGGGGCTACAACCCCCCAAAACGCGAAATTCATATCTCAGGATCTGCCGAACCGATTTGCACCAAAATTTGTACAGTTATAGAGTGTACCGAGACCTGTCGATACGCGCAAGAACGAGGTCTCTGGGTCGACCTGGGGAGGGGCGGTGCGACCTTGAAACCAGGGGTCAAAAAAAATTTTTCGCTATTAAAAAAATTCCACCACCATTGTCTTCCTCTCCTCGAGCGCTATCGCCTGGATATAAAATTTTTGTATTTAGGCCGAAATCGACCCCAGTTACGGCGTTTTCAAGATATTTTTATGCGTGAAAAAACTAAGTCCAGCGATAAATACGCTTAACTGCGAATTCTTTTAAAAATTGAGATACATCGATGAAACTGCGGCTATGCATAGACCCCCTGGGGATACATCTTCAGTAGAAGCGGTTTCGATTTATCTCGATTAGAACTGCCGTAACGGTCAGTTGAAGTTTTCAATGGTATCCCTATGTACTGGGATGCAGCAGCTTTAACATTAGGCTCTATGGGAGAATTTTTTTCTAATTGAGATACAGCGATGAAACTGCGGGGGTGCACAGACCCCCTGGGGATATGCTTACAGCGAAAGCGGTTTGCATCTATCTTAATTAGAAATGGAGAATTAGAATACATATACTTTGTACTATCTGGTTTTAATAATCAGTAAATATATGCATTAACAGAATCACTTTTATTTTATCGAAAGAGAAGACTCATAATTTGCTTCCATTTCATAGATTAATTCGACAAATGTTTTCTATGTAGTCTTCAATTTAAGTAGTGTTTGAAATTTTATAGAATGCTTCTTAAATGTATTTTGGCATTCCCACCTGGAACAGCGAGATTTGGAAAGCATTTCCCCTCCAGCGAACGTATAAAATAGGCTTTTAGACAGCAATGTAAAATTTTGTTCTTACTCTATGAGATCCAGAAGCTCATCTTACAGGGTATGAGTAGTTACAAAATGCTCAGGGTGGTGTCTCCTAACATAGAGTTTATGTCATGAGAATATTCTTCAATTTGGCATTTACGAAATGTTAGAGCTCAAGCATAGAAATATTAGTATCTTGGCATAAACCTTAAGATTTCAAATTCTAATGAAATTTATTAAATTTTCTTAAATATTTTGTAAAATCTCTGCTAGCATTTCAATTTGCAATTAGTAGCAGTATTTTACTTGTAAAGCGTTAAACAAATATTAATTTAGAAGTCAAACAACAGCAACGTTAAACAAATATTAAAGGCTCTTGAAGTAACTCCTAGAATTAAAAACAACTTCACAATTTTTAAATACTTTAGGCTTTTAGTGAATTTCTTTTTTTCTGACAATAATATATGCAATTAGAATTAATTATAGTTATATACTCTACTGTGAAAAATAACATGAACAGTTCTTAGCATTAATTGAATGATATTTAATAATTTTTTAAGTATTAATACTAATCTGCCGATTAAATTGAAAATTTTCAAATTTTTCAAAACTTATTTCTGATAAAGTATTTTTTTGCTAATGGAGTTAAATAAGATTTATTTTTCAAAGGAATATGACTCTGGATAGCAGACCAAAATGATTTTGCAAGACTATTGCATCCTTTATTCGTGTAAAAACTTCCGACCTTCTCCCCCCAAATACTGAAATTTGCTTGTTAAACAGTCGTCTTCAATTATGGCCGAAATATAGGTCACGTAGGTCCGCCGGTATAATAGTTAGTGACGCTGAATGGTGCACCGATGGACCCGGGTTCGAATCTTGGAGAAGGCATGGATGTTTGTAAGAGCATAGTGTCTGTGCAGCAAGGGTCACTCAAAATGCACCCCGAGCTTAAAGTCTTCTCCAGAAGTTGGTGGTAGGGAAGAAGAAAGGAGAACCTCTGAACCCCCGCTGGGGAATGTACTCCCTCGAAAGTGGGGCCGAATTGCAGAGTTAGGCGGGTCTAAACCTGTACGACCCATGGTGATATTAAGGTGTCGCACACTTTCTACCTGTGCTTGTCTCATTAATTAGAGCACTGCGTTGTGTGCACTATAAAGGTAACCGAAATAACACTCACAAGGACGGAAGAAAGGCACTACACATACAGACAACCCTTACACTGTAATCGAACTCCTTACTCTTGGTTTTATATATTTGATGACATCATGATCTGCGTATAAAAAAGGTTGTGTCCCAGAGTAGACATCTCATGAGCTAGCAATCAGCTATGGTTAATCGCTGCACTGTCCAAGACGTCTCACAATAGAAATATGAACAAATTCTTCTGCTGTCTGAATGATATATAAAGAGATATATCTTATTTATTCTTTCCATCTTTTATACTTGAACAGTAAAAGCATTTTATTCGAGATTATTATGTTGCTGTTTTCAAAAATGAAGTAGAAACAGTATAATCCGCAGGTCAAACTCGCACATTTTTTTCAAATATCCCATTTGTTTTATTACACTGTACAAAAAACAAGTATACATTTTTCCTTTTCAGCTTCAAATATCATAGCTTATCTTATTTTCTTCATTTTCATTCGCATCTGTGAGTTTATTGTACTTTGATTACAGAAAGATAAAATGATAGTTTTCAAAAAATTCAAAACCTTTGCAAAATCAAATAGTCAGTAACGCGTACTTGAAAAGAAGTTTTGAAATGAATAACTACCTACTAATGAAACATTGGAAGCTGCAAATAAATATTTTGTAAGAGTGTGTTAAGGGAAAGCTTAATTAAACATTGATTTAAGTGTATAGAAGTCAGATAATCAGCTAAAACATTTAGTTGGCAATTTGTAAAAGCCTTTCTTTTAAACGATAATCGTATGTGGCCTAAGTAATATACATATAATAGTTTCTGACTTCTTTCTTCCTTCTAAATTCTACTCTAGTTTAAACGTGCATTCTAAGCAAATATATTGGGGGTTAAAAAGGAAGGAAGCAACGTGCATTCCATTCTGTATTATGCTAAATGGATGGGTGGTGTCAATATAACGCAGTGAAAATATGCATTTTAAAACTGAAGGTAAGCTTTGCATGGAATATTAATCAAGGCGAAATGCATGTCTGCCGGCAAAATTAATGCTTTAGTGGCATTATTAGCGGGGACATAATCATATTTTATCTACGTAAAATTGCTTATTGTGTCTTATTATCGTAATAATTTATTTAATTTCTAATTACATGTAAGACACTCGACGTCTTCATTTTTAACTGGAATATATTACATTATCTGTGATGCTTTAGATATATGAAGCTAAAATGTGGTTATATTTTGTTCAATAACTTTTTTAATGTACATATAGTCAATTTATCTTTAATATGTAAGAAAATTTCAAATATTTGATATAGCATTCATCAGAAAATACGCAAACTATTTGTACAGAATTTACTTGAATTTGTATACAGCTTTTCATTACACTGTTGACTAATATATGTATGTATATGTCTGATATATTACAACATTCCAGGAATACAAGTTTCATGAAGATTACACCAAGAGAATTAATTACATTTTAGCTTTCTGTTGACTGCGTTTTATTCATTACACTGTTTAGTAATATATACACGTATACGTAACTCTATTTCAAAACAATTCCATCATTTGCATCTGATTTTGACAGAAATCCAGGAATACAAGTTTCATGAAGAGTACACCAAGAGAATTAATTACATTTTCGCTTTCTGTTGACTGCGTTTTATTCATTACACTGTTTAGTAATATATACACGTATACGTAACACTATTTCAAAACAATTCCATCATTTGCATCTGATTTTGACAGAAATCCAGGAATACAAGTTTCTTTAAGAGTGCACCAAGAGAATTAATTACATTTTCGCTTTCTGTTGACTGCCTTTTCATTACACTGTTTAATAATATATACACGTATACGTAACACTATTTCAAAGCAATTCCATCATTTGCGTCTGATTTTGACAGAAATCCAGGAATACAAGTTTCATGAAGAGTACACCAAGAGAATTAATTACATTATCGCTTTCCGTCGACCGATTGTTTTCATTCATTACACTGTTTAGTAATATATACGTGTATACGTAACATTATTTCAAAACAATAGTCTGATTGGATCTGATGTTTTACAGCATTCCAAGAATACAAGTTTCAAGAGTACATCAAGAGAATTAATTAAATTTTTGTTTTCTGTTGGCTGCTTTTTTCATACGACCAATTTGGATAGAAAGTGAGTCAAAGGTATGCATATGTACCCCCCCACACAGCTCTCTCTCTATATATAATGGCATAAAAATGCAGCTTCGAAAATTTTCACCTGTATATACCACAAGTGAAATGACTCTGTCAGTTTTGGTCCTATATTAAAATATATATCACGGTTTTTCTACTTGTTACCGGTCAAAGACTTCTGCATCACACTGCAGTTCTTGTTGAAATTAAATTTGGTCAAAAAGTGCTAAGAAACTACTGTTTGTGTGAAACTAAACATTTTTGGAGAAATGCTTCTCAGGACTAAACGTTAAGTGCAATTAATGGAATTTATGGAATTTGTTCTTTACTTGATAATTCATATTCAGCTTATTTTAAATTTACTTCTAATTGAAAATCTTAAATACCTACGATTTCTTTCTTTAATACACCAAATGAATGACGAGAAAGATAAAATTTCCGGTATTTTGAATTTTTTTTAAAGAACGAGCATGTTCGAAGAATGTCACCTTTAAATAACGTTATCATATTCTTTTCTTTTCGGTAACAGAACTTAAATATACTGTAAAAATACACTTAGATCTACATAGTTCATTCATTGCAGTACGAAAACGTCAATCTACTGAAAGCAAATTGTGTTCACCTCATGCTATCAATAATTGCAAACTATTCTTGTCAAGTAAGAAATAAGATACTTTGTGGTAGATTAGAAACAAGACAAAGGTAATCTTGATGGATATATAGAAAGGTACTTTTCTCTCAGAGATGTTAAAAAAGTCTCCAAACTGTAGTTAAAAAATGATAAAATAAAAAATAACAATGCACTTGTAATGTATTTTTGAGCTTCTAAGAAGCCTTCCATAATCCGTAAAAACAGATTTTCCCTTGTGGATGGTGAAAGATTTTACTTTAGGGATTCTCTTAAGCCCTAAATTCGTCGATATAAACGTCTGGCAGTTGAAACACGTTATATTAAGGGAAAACCTCCCATTTTGAAGTTTTTTAGTTGCAAAAATATTTCGTTATTTTCAGTATGAATGTTTGTCTTTATCATTTATTCTAAGCCTTTTAACATTCACTGTAAAATTACACAGAAGAATTCCATGCTAATGTACGTTTAAAATGAAAGATATGTATTGACTAAAAAAGGATCTTGCTGATCTCTTATTCTTTATGTAAAAATCACAATATACACAACTGTTCCGTACTTTTCTATTATACATTATTTTAACAATATTCACTCATTTCTCTTTGTTTGAATAAATACGTTTTTGCAATAATTATACAAGTGTTTTAATGTTATGAGAAATACTAAAGCTGGTTCAATTATCGATTAGAAAGAGTATGAATTATTTCTGAAATTTGTTAAATATTTTCCATTCGCCTTCCTGTCGACCAGAAATAAAAGGTTTCATTTTGAATCTGTTGCGCATACTTTTTGCTGTGTAGATCTATAGTAGAAATCTGCATTGCATTATGTTGAATTCTTATTTGAGTAAAGGGCTGTTTTGTTAATGCTTCAAAGGTTTGGTTTGGTTTATGTGATTAAGGCAAAGCCTGAAGGGCTATCTGCCTAAGAGGAAGGATGCCTTCATTGAGGACTTCTAAGGGAAACTGCCTCGTTTACACCTTACACAAAAAGAAAAACACGAAAATGCCCATGCAGCCAACCCGTTCACGGGATTCAAACCTCGGACCGAACTACCAGTGCTCAGCGACTACAACGCTAGACCACTGGTAGGCCTTAATGCTTGAAAGGAATGTTTGTAAAGGCAACAAAAAGTATTTACGTAACAAAGGACTGGAAGTAAGGGTTTACTTAACAATTTTTGATTTCAAAATATTCGTTTATAGATTATCTATGTTCCATACCATACCTCCTAAAATTTTATCTCCATATATAAAGCGCCAGATTTCCGTTTATCCAAGAAATGTTTATGAAAAATATACTTATATACATGACTAGTGAACTTTCTTTAAATTCGTTTTTTTTTCAGAACTTCAGCTGCCTTTAAAATGAATTTTATTCGTAAATAATGAATCATATGACATTTAATTTTCTATTTGAATGTATCATATCTCTGTAATGTTATTTGTTGCCTGTAATTATGAAATTATGACATATAGAGTGCACAGAAGCAAGTTAATAATAAATTTCAGTATATTTCAGTTTTTGAATATTACATTCCTGAAGGTTAAATATGTGTATTATTAAAAATTATATTGAGTATAAAATATTCGATCCTCGCAATTTGTCATTTCCTTTTTTTATTCATTCCTTGCTTATCTGTTCAATTTCAGATCTTAAAGACTTCTATTTTTTTCACATTTACAAAGCATAAGATATAAATATATCTGTGCGTCTTACTTTTTATACATAATGTTATAGTAATCTATGGCAGTGAAACTGGTTTTTTAAATTATGTGTTGTGAACCAAAATACTATAAAATTCTAGCTGACTGTATATTCATTAAATCTGATAGCTTTCGTTTCTTTCCTTTATGACGCAGAGAATTAAATTTAATGATATCATTTAGCATTCTCAATTGTAATACAATAAATAAGAGTTCACTATTAATTTCAGGTTTAACATAATGTCAAGGAAAGTTGCAACCTGATATGAACAAAAATCATTAACTTGCGTGCAAGGTCAAGTGAATTACAAAACTGAGAAACAAGCGCTTCAAGTTTGTGCTTGAGGTAATAAATTTCTGCGTCAACTTGCCTTCCTGCGAAATGATAAATTTTTATCTTAAGACTCCTAATTAACCTCAGATTAATTGCCCCTATGATTTTAATTCTTATAGTCCTTGACTAAGGCCCTTATTTCTTCTCAAATGATTGTAGGGTTACAAATTTCTTAAAATTTATTAGCCGTTTCTTGTGTTACTGGATACTTTTGTTGTATAAATCATTTTATGTCGGGTTCATGCATATTTTAAACACATTCGTCAGCATGATTACCACTAACATTGAATACGCAACATTCTATTCAAGCTTCTTTAGTCAATAAGGGGGTCACTAAGAAAGTTTAAGATGTGTATAACACACAATTACTTCTTTAATTTGAAGACCAAAAGCTACATCTAACATCTAGCTTCCTCTTTGAAGTACCCGGTAATTAATTATATAGATATATAGATATATTATCGCGAGGTTTACAAAAACGAAAGCGAAATATGCATTTTTAATTATAATATTGGGTATCAGTAAAATACATCTTGTTAATCTGACTGACGGAAAAAAAAAAAAAAAAAAAAAAAAAGAAAAGGCAGGGAAAACATTGCAGTTCTGAAGCATCTCTGAGCAAATCATCGTTATAGAAGAGAAAGTATTACAGTTCTAAAGCGTCGCTGTAGCAGTAGAAACAGTAGTACAAAATCACTGCAATATCATTTATGTTCTTCGTTGCAATGTGCAAAGATTACATGGCGCGGGAAAAATGCGAAACATCCATACTATTTCATGTTTTTTTTTAATTAACTAATACTTTTTAACCAAACATTGACGAGAAAAGTACTCAAAATCGGAAATGGGTAAACATTACTATTACCTATACAAGTTAGCAAAACTTTTAAATTAACGTAGTTAGCAATCAGAGTCATTACTTAATCAATCCTTTCTGTGAAAATGTGTGAATAGTTTTTCACAAAGAAAAGATTAGAAAAATGATGATGAATTGTGTAATGTTACTTCCAGCAAATTAATTACCTAGTTATAGAAGCATCCCTTTTACTGTTGATGCTGGATATTCTTTAGTAAAAACGATTTTTTTTGTTTTTGTTTTGCTTCAATTTATTCATCTTCATAAAGGGTAATTTCATTAACATTTTGCTGCGTTTACTCGTTTGAACGTTGATTTGTTTATATGGTATGAATATTTCAGGATAACTATTTAGTATTTTAGTCTGAAAGCATTAAGGAAAACGAGTTTAAGTTTATATCATGCAGTAGAAAAAGTGAAATTTAAAGTTATTACCCCAAATGCAAGTTAAATGTTCCTAAGGAAAAGTAAGCACTCTAACAATTATTGTTTAATTTGTTTCGAAATATTTTATGCGAATTTTTTAAAAATTAATACCTATATCTATATATGTATTCATATGTACAGGGTGTCCAATAAGTCTGTAAATATTTTAAAAATTCATAAAAATTGAAGGAATTGGTAGAATTGAACACGTTTTGTGAAAAGGTTATTATCACGAAGGTCAAAATTTTCGTCTATAGAGAACTGTACGAGAAAAAATCACACATTTCAAGGAAAAGTATATTTATTTGCTTGCAGGCAACTGTTTACAAGCATATCACTCTTATTCCATAGGTCCATCATTACCACAAATTACAGTTTGCAAAAGATTTACAACACCTTTAACTTCACGTAGCATATTCGAATGGATGAAAGAAAGTTCATAATGAACGGTATCCTTTAATTTCACCGAAGAAGATGGGCTATTGCGGTACACTCTGGACTTGGCATAACACCAAAGCCTAAAATAAGGGTGAGGAGTGAGGGAGGAGGCAACTAATTTCTACAGTGAAGTTAATTAATCACTCTTTGGTGAAAGTTCTTTTTAGCAACGTCTACATTTCAGTTGTGATGTGAGGAGATGCTCTGACATGCATGAACGTCACTGTATTAACACGTTGACTGCCACGGACATTTTCAGAAATCTGGCCTAAAGTGACAATTTGACTTAATCGCATTATAATTTTAAAAACTCTTATTCTAGTGCATAGTTATCATCAAAAAGCATAAAAAATGTGTTTTTTTTAAGGTCTTACGAATTATCTCGTAGTTGGCTTCTGTAACAGAAATCTCTTCGCGGAAGACAACAACGAGTTAATTTGCACGCAGAGCACCTGTCGCAATGGAAAAATTTCTATGAAACCGAATATAATTCGAGATTACAATAATGGAATATTTGGCATTGACCGACCAGATCAAAGCTTTCGTACTACTTATCTCTAAGAAAGACTATTAGATGGCCCAAAAAGGTTTCACTACGTATTATAGAAATACATATATATACACAATGCTCACAAAAGTTTTCAAAAAGTAATTTCTTCTACAATAAAACTGTTAAAATTCAGAGAAGAATTCGTCGTCGCGTTGATTGGAGAAGAGATTCAACCAGTTTCGAAAAAAATTAGATTTCAAGATCTCCACTATTTAGAGAGTCTACCACCTACCGAAAAAAAAAACAGCGTCCGACAAAGTCATATCGTGTATGCACCCAAGCAAAAAACGCCGAGGAACGCGTTATTTCTGTCCAGCCTGTAAAGAGAAGCCAGCCCTTTGTGTGGAAGATTGTTTTAAGAAGCTCCATGAAAAATAAAATATTATTTTATTTCTTGAATTTGAATTAATTTTTATAATTATATTTTTTGTTCTTTTTTTTATAAATTTTCTGTTCATGCAAGCCAGCATTGATTTTTTGTTCTTTTCCCACAAGCCATCTATCGATATTAGAACTGAAATATTCCGAGTTTAATCGTAGCTGCGCAAAAAAGGCAAGCAAACATAGTACGAGATAACTTGTAGTTGGCGTCCTAGAAAAGAACGCAATCTACGAGTTATCTCGTAGTTGGCAGTCAACGTGTTAAGGACACTATGTACCAGTAAATGCAGTATCACTTTCTCCTTCAGCAGCTACAAGTAGCGTTTTCCGGTAATTGAAAAGATCTTTCAGCCAGCTTTTGCACAGTGCTCCTCAAAGAAAATAGGGTCCACAGCAATGGAAACAGTAAAATCACACCAAACAGTTAAGCGCAGTGAATGTAGGATCTCCTCAGTACAAGCACGTGTGTTGTCCTTTGCCCAGATTTTACAGTTGTGGGCGTTGACTGTTCCATGCATCGAAAAATGAGCCTCATCTGTCCACAAGATTTGAGAAGCCATTATGAGTCGTCATTGATTTTCGAGAAAGCCCAGTTTGCGAATTCATATCGCTTAACTTTGTTATTTGATAAGAGCTGCATGACTGATTGCAACTTGTAGGGGTATAATTTTAAAACAATGTGAAAATGCGGAATACCGATATCTTTGTGTACCAGTGTTCGGTGCACTTTCTCGTGCGCTACTTACTGCACTCGCTGGTTGTTCCCTTAGACTGTCAATCTGCGAAGCCATGTCGGAAGTACGGACCTCTGATAAACTTGGTGCACCACTACAAAGGCGATGACACAAACTTCCCGTTTCTTCTAAACATCGTCTCACGGAAGTCAGTCCGACAAGAATGATTGAACCTGAATCTTTCTTCCATTCCTTCTGCGTCCGAAACTTTCGTAAGGATTCAGTCGGCGATTTTTGGTTGAATTAAAACAACTTCATTAATGAAGCTTTATCCACTATGTCAGCATAACAATCAAAATTTATGTGCGAGGAGAAATTTTGTACAGCTCCTGTAATTTAATTGTTAATTCTGGCTCTCTTTCATGTTAACAGTAACAAGCTAGCTGTTATCAGATTCTCAATAAAAGCTGTGTTTGGGTGAAAGACTTTGTATTTTAAACTTGCTATCCACATATTCCACAATTTTGCCACAATTTATATATTTTATTAATTAAATGTTTCACTTCAAATAACGTTTCAAATTTACAATCTTTAGGTTCTTCTCATTGTCTCGTTACACTCCATTTGGCAAGTCTAAAATTCCCGTGTAGCAGCAAAAATTGGGATTTTCTTTCTCTCTCTAAAATCATCCGTAATCACGCAAATTTTCTGCTTTGTGACGCCAAATATTTAGCCTACGCCTTTTTAGACTACTTTGGCGAGGACATTTTATGCAAATTGAAATGTCAGGCTTGACCGTTACGACGTCAGGAAATGGCAGCCTTGCAACTGATAGATACCACGCGTTCGAAGCAAGTAATGAGGAACAGCATTATTTAGAGTTTTACAGGGTGTTTTCAACAGAGTGGATTGTCAGTTTCTTATACTCTTTTAATTTTCTTAAACTACATCAAAATTTCATGTTCTTTTTCCATGTTAAGTATTTTCAAATTAATTAAAATGTTTTGATTAGAAATTGATGAGATAGCCGTAAAATTGACGAGGTAGCGAAGAACATGAATTATTGAGTGACAGAGTCTGCGCATAAAAGATAACAGTCGTCGTGACTGATTTTAAAATTTCTTTTCATTCTTGTCGATAAGTATTTTGAAGTCAATACAGATAAAGTGGCGCAATAAGAGCCTGTTCTAGAAATTTTTACACTTTTGAGGAAAGAACCAACGACAGCGAATTTAGCTACCAAGAGAAGCAGAAAGGGAATACGAAATGCGACGCGTCTAAGATGAAAGTCGGGTGTAAAAGTGTTTGAGTTCCACTTCATAATGTTCTCATTGGCTCTCTGGATTTCAGTTTGCAAAATTATCTCGCCATTACAGTTACGTAAGAGCCATATATCATGCATTGGTTTGGAAATGAGGCAGTTCAGAGAGATTTATTACGGGCACACACTAAAGAGAAATATTCAAATTAAAGTAGAGAATTAAGGGACTAATGCAAATTAAAGTTAGAATTTTGATCTACATATGTTTTATCTCATATCTATATATGAATTTGATCAACCCTATGTCTTATCATACGTACATACCACAGGCTGCAAAACATTGCTACTTTATTCTCAGAGACTGAATGGGCTGGATGCATTTCAGCTTATATTTTCAACATTTTCAATCTTTTTTACACTGCATTATTTCCGTAAAAACTAAAAAAGCATTGTTTATAAAAATTAATTAAATAATGATATTTAATACCTATTTAAGTTTAAAACTATGTTAACTACTGCAATGCATAATTATAATTTTCACTTATTTTCAGATTTTTGATGCTTAATTTTCCATCTTGATTTCTTAGGTAAAAAAGTTAGCCGTTTAAGCAGTTAAAATCTAAATTATTACGGGGTAAAACACTTGTTGTGTTCCTTCTCGCACTCACAAATTATTACATATTGCAATTGTGAACATTCATCTGGAAACTTTGAAAATGTGGAAACATAGGTCTGCGGTGTTTCCATCATTCGATATATTGTATGCCGCTATTTTTGGTACAATGTTTTTGATTATGATGTTTTAAAATTGTAAAGTTTTTGTGGCCTGTTATTTTCTACCACACTTTTTTATACCTCGATGTTTTCTCCTTCTTTTCTTCTCTAGCACTGTACTACGTATGACGACTTTTCCGCTTCGTTTGCTTTCTCTGTAATGCTTACGTTCGAGATATTTTTGGTACCAAGGTATTCTTAAATTCTGGAAACGCATGTCTTAGTTTTTACCGCCATGCGATGTTATGTGCGACTTTATTTTTTATTGCGATGTTCCCCGATAACTTCTTTGTTTGTTTAGTAACCGCAGCATTCAGTTCTGTTATTAGTTAGTTCAGCTAGTGGGAAAAGTGAAAATATTGCATAACATGGGAAAAAAAGTATACTTCATTACCATTTTAGCATAATGCATAAAACAAAATACGCAATACAATAATAATCTTAATAATCTATAATAGAATAAAGAAGCTGTATGTATAGAAAACTGGTAAGGAAGTAAAAGTATGAAATTTAGTGCACAGATTTTCGAAACGTTTCATACGCACTTCGAAGCAATATTTTAAAAATTCGGAAGAAAATTTTCTGAATTTTTGCTGAATTTCAGTTGTTGTACTGTTGGACAGCTCGCGAAATTATATTTGAATTGAAATTTATTTTGAATCTCTAACTTAATTTTATGAATTTTCCAAAATCGATGGATTTTTTGATAACATGATCCTTTATTTAAAGTCTTGCATAGATTAATATCAAGGAAATACGAAATAGTAAGAGAAATATTAAGAGAAAACATCTGGATGAGGTAAGACACCTCTTCCTCTACACTACAATTAATTCAGTAGTACTCGCAGACAGGCATGACATTTGATACTGCCTCGGTGTAATGCAATACCAGTTTTGTTTAAAAAAGGGGATTTTGCTCCATTGCTCTTTACAGAAATTTCGCGTGTGAGAAACTTTTATCTCTATTTACCATTTGATTGTTCGTTACGAGCTCAGATGCAATACATACGTTTACAGACTCATTAAATATTGAGAAAAATATTCTTCGGAAGTAGTCCATCATTGGCCATAGCTAAGTGTTTACCTTCCGTGGAAGTAGTCCAATTTTAGCTATCGCTAAATATCTCTCACCAGACTGCAGTTTTGGTGAGATCAGGTATCACGTACGTACTGCAGACGCGCCGATTGTCTCATCATGTTTCTGTAAAAGATTGTTTCTTCACAAGTCTCAAATCTAAAACATGCTGTGATGGCCAAAACATTACGCTGAGTTTCAGAAAATATAGCAGTCATCGCCAATAAAGCAAGTTACAGTCGGATGAACTTCATAAGCCATGTAAATCATAGTACTAACTGGTATAGTTAAGCTTGTGGAGATGTGTACGGATATGAGATGCTTACACAGTTATTTTATGGTTTACGTTTAAAGATGCTATCTACTTTGAACTCTTTGCTATTTAACCAAAATGGCACAAACTCTGCGCGGAGCTCTTCTGAATGCAATTATGAAGCCACTTCCAATGCTCTTTATTACCAAGATAAAAGTATCTGTCGCGGAATCTATTAAACCATTCGCGAACTACTTTGTCTGTTGCAGTGCTTTTTCCCATACGTATCATATTATATTCCATGGAGTCTTCACTTCCTTAGGGTTCTTGAAATAAAGCATATGACATCCCAAATTCATAGAGTTGTCATTCGTCGTCTTATGGCATCTCAACCACTCCTTTGCCTTTCTTTCGTAGGTTCTACCAAAAATGTTTAATTCTCAGGCCTGCTTTTACAGAAAATACTAAATTCCAGGGCTTTTATTTACGTGTCGTAACTAGATGAAGGTCAATGGAAAGGAGTTTAGATATTGTAAGAGCCCGGCTGCTTAGATAGAACAAGTACCTTCTTCCGTTACAAAAGACGATTTCTGCATTTTTGTTGGAATTTCCGAGTCTAGCTCTCCGACTGAAATAGTTCTCCATTTCTGATGTTTTGAAGCTATGCTGTCACGCTTCATAGAGAATGCAGGAATGGAACTCAATATACCTTTATCTGTGCAGTCGGTATTAAGTCTGCATGTCAGGTAGAGTTTCTACGACTGAATTTAAAGTAATTCGTAGTGAATCCTCTTCAGTGTTTTGTGCCTTATTTCCCTGATATTCGTGATGTGGGTTTTAAATGGAAGCTCATTTTGTTTAGGAATCCATATAGCTATTTTATTGTTACGCTCTGAATGACTGCAGTGCGATTGATTAATATATTCTGAAGGAATCGAGAGTCCAATTGCAGCTGAAGACAACTACATAGCCTTTCGTTGCGTTAATGTTTAGATTACGTTTGTAAAACCGATTGTTGATTCGTTGTCGTGTATGCTGAAATTTCGTGACAGCGGGTTAAGTTTACATAGAAAATAAAGGAAGGGTAGTTTCGTCGGAACATTGAAATAAAAGCATTTGGTTGATGTTTGGTAGTTGCAATTATGTTCAGTAATTATGTTCGGAGAAATAAAATCATACAATCTTTATGCGATAAGCCTATAAAAATCGAAACATCGATACCATTCTTGATGCGAGAAGTTTGTAAAATAATCCGCATGGCTGAAAAGCGAACTCAGACTCGTTTGACTATGTATATTTTAAATTTCATTTAAATCATTAAGATTAAATAATAAAACAAAATAAAGGTTGAGCAAAAAAGGATATGAAACTTTTATTTTCAAATATTGTATACTAGATTATTTTTATAATTCGGATCTTTATGTTTCAGGAATTTTCATTGCAAATATTTATAATGTAAAATAGAGCACATTCGTTACAAATAAAAACATATCTGCTCTATATAGAATATAACGATAATTTGATATTTTATCACTTGCTATTGATAATATGATAAAATTTGTAGAATCATTTGATTAAAAGTAAATCTCATTTCAAGTCTGTGAATATTTAAAATTCTTAACTGCAACTGCTGGTTCTATACAACTGGGCAATTTTAATAGGCTAAAATTAGATTTAAGTCTAATTTTAGTAAAATAATATTTCAAATTGTATAATGCTTAGATTTTTCTGCAGGAATATCTGGAATAATGCAGCAATAAGGTAAGTCTTAATTCATATTTCTGACCGCGACAGTCAGGCACGTTGGTTACCTTGAATTGTTTCGTAAGTATTCTTTCACTACAAATATGTTGCTATGTAGATTTACATTACCGTCAAAACTAGATTTCATCACCGATAGTACGAAGCTCCTACACTTTAAAGGGAAGAGCAATTTTTCCATACCTACATATCTAACGGAGAATAGATACAACTTCAAGGTTTGAGATCTTTTCCTTTCATTAGTAGTCGCAATGTCCTTCATAAATTTAACTGAATTCGTAAAGTGTAGTGATACACGTTTTCCCTAATTCATTAATGTATATGTTACAGTAGTTAAGATTATTCTAAACACATTTTGCTCCCCCTGATAGGAACGTGTTTAAAACAATCTTGATTATTCTACAATTTTTTATTTTTTAACTTTTTCCTTTTTTTTATATTTTATTATTTTTATTTTTTAAAAACATTTAATTTCCATGTTCAAGGTTTCATTTTTAGAAATATTTACGAACTGACCATTTATTTTTTTTTGTCACTTATATATATTATGTTTATATAGTTTTCTGCTTTGAATCATACATCATACAAATTCCTAAAATAGCTTAAAGTTTAGATATAGTCAAAAGTCTAACGAATACTTTAAACCTTAACCGTAAATAAATGACTCGAATCTATGTGTTACTGGTGAGTTTCGCCTTTCTGTTGAGCTGGGATATTGGCATAAAAAATAACTACTAAAATTTAGAATCAAATTGAAGGTTTGTCAGGACTGAGTGTTCGGTGCATATTCTTGGCGAACATCTTCGTGAAAACTTTAAGTCCTGATCATGAACAGGGAGCTGGATGCAGCTATGTTCAGTGGTAGAAAACTACGGTTAAGTGGTAGAAGAACTGCACTAAAGAAGGATTTAAAATCCTCTTTTATTAAACCACAATTATATGCAGCCACTTCCCAACTCGGGAGGGATACAGAAAATAATGACCGCACTTGGGTCTAAACTCAACAATCAGATAATTTAAACTAAAGCTAATTAGAAATTAAGTAGTTGTTGCTCACAGAGCTATAAACGCGAGGTTGGCCTCTATGCTAAAGGGTGCGTAGCAAGATTTAACTAATACTGACACACTTAGATTTACTTCAATAAGTAATAGCGTAACAGCGCTACGGCTTAGAATTTAAATACTAGCTGGTCAGGCGAACGTCGAACAAAGTAGCAGTGGTCTGAGACTAAAAGCTCTCTCACACTGAGAGGTTCCTGCCTACCGTTTAAATAGAAACTTGGCTCCACTTCAAATTAGCATAAAGCTGAAACGCGCGCTTATTCTAACGGGAAGTTGAAATAAGAACAGATAGAAAAAGGCAAATTAAAATAAAACGTTGTTAGTTTAAACTAAAACCTTACAGCTTTTATGCAATCATTGTAGATTTACGCAATTACGTTTGTAGATTACATTTATGCTTGTAGATTTACGCAATCAACACAAATTTCTTTCTACTTCATGCGGTAAAACAACTCCATGTAAATTAAACTTATGGCAAGGAATCTATAATTTGTAAAACCCAAGTTCAAAAGTCGCAAAACCGAAAATCTCAATCTGGAATTTAAAACTAGTTTATCTGTAGAAAACTCAAACGAACTGTCCAACATCTCGATATCTAAAAACCGAACAATCGAAAGTGACAAATGTGCCTTTGGAGTGCGAAATTTCACGCTTTAACACATTCACCTTTTTTTCAAATATTCAGCCAGATCTTTTGAATGCTATCGAGGGTAGAAGAGAAAAGAAATAAAATTAATTGTTATTTAAAACGTTATACGAATATTCACATTAGAACATGATATTAATGCATTTTTTTAAATTTCCAACTATTCTACTGAGAAAATTAGTTAATAGATTCTTGACATGAGTGGGCTATTATTTTTTTAAGACTAATTTGCTTTAGACAGAAATAAGTAATCGTATAATAATATACTGAAAAAAACTGTTTTACTGCCGTAGTAGAATTATAGTACTGGTTTGATTCTACGCAAAGCAGCAGGTTGTGTACGCATGGATATTCCTGTCATATCTAATTGGACGTCCGAGTTATTTTCCCTAGATGATCTTTACAAAGGCGAAGAAGAGATGAATAAACATTGTGTGTTATGCCGTAATTAAATAAGCAAAGCTGAAAAGGCGGGGTAATGGTTAGAGACTCTGACTGCCATACAGAAAGGCCCGAGTTCGAATCCGGGAGAAGGTATGGATGTTTGTAAATGTGTAGTGCCCTTGCGGCGTGAGGATATTCCAAATAGTATGTGGCTATCCGGAAATTCTCTCTTGAGATTTGGTAGTAGAGGAGAAGGTTTGGATACCCTAGGCTCGGACCATCCCCGGGGTGCTGTACCTCAAATTTTGTTAAAAGTATAAGTCAGACCTCTTTGAGGCTGTGGCAACGATTATTCCATGAAATATGGACTCTAAAACAACAACAATTACGCGAAAAAATGGATAGACTGATTTATCCACTAAAATATTCGTTTACAATAGTTAATAAGACTTGCTATAAAACTATCAGAAATAGAGATACCTTAAAGTAATTAAATAAATAAACATGTCTGAAACTGCATAAGTGGCTTGCCACACCGTTATGATAATGGTGAGAATATTAAGAGAAGAAGGGCATCATATTATTTATTTTATTTTAGCCAAAATGTACAATGATGTTTCTTGATGTATTGCAAGACTTGGAATTAAAGGAATTGTATGTGTATACTTGAAAATGAAATTAATTAAAATTTTGCCTACTGAATTTAACAGTGCAAGAATTTCATATCTTGACACCTACATTGATAGGGAACAACAGATTCCATTTCTCGGCAGCACAACTTTCAATTCATATTTTTGTTAAACTGTGAAATTTCAATACATATTTGTAGATTTTGCTGAAGATGTCGATGACACACTTATTGGCTGTTTTCGTCTTCATTCTAAATACATTGTCAAATATTTTTTGTGCGTAAGCATTCTCACTTTTTTTATTGACAAGCTTTTTGGATAAGAATAAGAAAACCTTTTCCAGTTACACATTTATCGAAAAGGTGCACGTTTTCATATGTAAATACCATTATAAACCATGAAGAATTTATTATTAAGTGTCCATCCTTTGTAAACTATTCATCTTCCATATAACTAGAAAGTAAACATTGGATATTATCTTAGTTTTGGGAGGAATTAAGAAGTGCACTACAACCTTATTAATCCAAAATGATTAGAATTACAGCTGTCATCATTAAAGAAAGTCTAATCAAGCAAAATAATCAAAAGATTTCCACAAATATATAAAGAATTATAAATATTTGAAAATCACGTTGTCAGGACTGAGTGTTCTGTGCGTAGATTTGGCAAACATCTTAAAGTAACTCCTTAAAGTCCTTAAGTCCTGATCTGGAACAGGGAGCTGAAATCAGCTATGTTGTGGTGTAGATACTGTGCTGAAGAATAACTGCACTTGGAAGGGATTTAAAATCCTCTTTTATTAAATCAATATTATTTACAATTTACTTCCCAACTCGGGAGGGATACAGAAAGTAAAAGACCACACTTGGGCCTGACTTAACAATCAGATAAATTTATACTAAAACTAAATAGAATTTTAATTAAACTTTGCTCGCAGAGCTAATTCGCGGAGTTGGCCTCTAACTAAATGGTGCGTAGCAAGAAATACTAATACTAGCGCACTTCAATTTATCTCAATAAGCAATCACGTAGTAAGCACTATGGCTTAGAAATTATCTGCTAGCTGGTCAGGCGAACGTCGAACAGAATGACCGCGATCTGAGACTAAAAGCTCTCTCACACTGAGAGGTTTCTACCACTGGTTTAAATAGTACTTGGCTCTACTTCAAATTAGCATAAGCTGAAAACGCGCGCTTCTTCTGACGGGAAGTTGAAACAGAGAAGAGACAGAAAGATTTAAATTAAAATAAAACTTTGTTAGTTTAACTAAAACCTTACAACGTTTCGAAATTTCCTGATCTGGATTTATTTTGTAAAATACTTTTGAGTTGTATGCTATAGAGAATTTACAATTTTGAGGAGTTTGGAATAAAAATACGTAACTATACATCACAGCAATTAATTACGATAAATTTCATTTGACGATCATTATGTTTTTCCACCATTTGCCGAACTAACTGGTTTCAAGAAACAATCAATCTTTGCTTGGCTTAAACTAGAATTTACTCCTTTTATTTTTAAAACAGCGGGATGATTTAAATGTTTGAAATGTGCTATGTATTTTCACTTTGATTTATTCTTAATGAAACTAATTAAATTTTATTTCGTATTCGTATTTATTGTCGTCTTCACAAATTTAATTTTCTTTATCCGGACTCCAGCAGCAGTCATCTGTAAAAATTTACACTTTCATTAAAATTTGATAGTTTGCCAGGACTGAGTGTTCTGTGCATACTTTTGGCGAACATATTCGTGAAGTTGTTAAAGTCCTGATCTTGAACAGAGAGCTGAATGCAGCTATGTTCCTTGGAAGTGGTAGAATAACTGCACGCAAGGAGGGTTTTAAAATGATACTTTTATTAAACTACTATTTACAGCCACTTCCCAACTCGGAAGAGATAACAGAAAATAATGATCGCACTTGGGTCTAAACTGAACAATCAAATAATTTAAAATAAAGTGAGTAGAAATTAAGTAGTCGTTGCTCACAGAGCTATAAACGCAAGGTTGGCCTCTATGCTAAACTATTAATGGCGCGTAGCAAGATTTAGCTAATACTAACGCACTTAGATTTCTTCAATAAGTAATAGCGTAACAGCGCTAAGGCTTAAAAGCGCTAAGGCTAAGGCTTAAATACTAGCTAGTCAGGCGAACGTTGAACAGAGCCGCAGTGATCTGAGACTAAAAGCTCTTTCACACGAGAAGTTCCTTGCTAACCTTTTAAATACAAAACTTGGCTCTACTTCAAATTAGCATAAAGCTGAAACTGGCGCTCATTCTAACGGGAAGGTGAAATAACAGCTCATAGGAAAGAGAAATTAACATAAAACTTTGTTAGTTTAAACTAAAATCTTACAAGTTCACATCATGTTTATAGTCATTCATCCATAATTCAACTTCGGCGCTGATACTCTTCTATGCGACTCTGACTAAATGCCTCTTGAAAAACCTTTCGTTTCACACCAAGTTGTTTCAGTTCCTATATCTTCATTTATGAAGAATTACTTCCGGAATTATCCATAATAGAAATTGTAACATTTTTGACAGCACCCATTAAATTGTAATTCCATGATCTCATGTTATGTGTTTTATAATTCTTTAGTGTTATATGACATCTTGTTTTTCCAGCTGTACCAGTGGTTCTTATCTCAACTACTGAACGTTCATTCAGAAAACTTTTCTTGTAAAAATGTATGGTTGAGTAGAAGAGGCCTTGGTCTTTTGGCTGAATCAGGAAAGTTGTGTTGGTCAAAAAGTTGTCCAGATACTGGGACCTGAATTAACGAGGGTTTAATGCATTAAGAAATATAAGATGGCAACATAAATTTTAACCCTTTTCAGAAAGTCATAAGAAGTCAAACAAACTAGGTTACCAGCATTTTTCGCACAAACATTGGTGAATATTTTGCCATTAGATTAAATTTTATCTCAAATTCTGCCCAAAAGACGACACTGTTATTATCACAACATTAAAAAGAATTAAAAAAAGATAAGATTATATAGCATTTATTCATTTACATTTATGAGCATATTACAGTAATAATGTAGCAATCCATCATAAGCTCTCCCCTACGTGTAAAAATTTTAAAGCTTTAAATTTGGTAACTGTACAACGGCATATGCTGAGGAAAGTTTCAACTAAATCAAGCTTGTGTAAAAAATCCGTCTCTGTGATCAAAGGCTAACAGCAATATGACACGAATGTCTTATGATTTTATATGAATTTCCAAAAAATGTTTTCCAGATTTATGAGATACCGATTATTTCAAGTTAAATCACAGGTAGGGATCTTGTAAACAATTAAAGATCTTCGCATCATATCAGTCTTTGGTATAGAGGTCAGCATATCATGCCGGAACACTCGGGATTAATCAGCGCAAGGTCTCACACAATTTTCTCAAACTTGTCTTTGGTTACTCCTAACTAATGTCTCTAAAGACGGGATCAGTTCTTCCTTAATCACAATTTAGACAATCCCTCTTTAATAAGAATCCTCTGCTGTAATGTTCAGAATATCAGTCCAGAAATCTGAATACCTAAGTTTGTTTCCTGACGAAGAGCAAGTGAGTTTTTAAGCGATTTTGCATCCCAAACCCTGATGTTTCTCTAAGCAAAAGTTGACGAAGATCCTAATGTGTTAGGTAGATATTGATTGATTATCATAGTGGATTCATATAGACTCTGTGCCAATTGTTTTAATTTATGTTGACAGTATATTCTGTATACTGTACTATCTTTTCGTGGCTTCATCCAAGACGTCAAAATAATTTGCTCAGCTTATGCAAATTTAAGTCCCACGAGTTAAATTTAAGTAGAGTTGGAATATTGCACGACTTTAATGGTAACGGATACTTTAATGTCACAGGGAACCTCTGGGCGGACTCTTGGCGGAGGCATACAATGTACTTTTGAGGTTGTTTAGGAGCAGTTTTGACTAATGGATATGAAATCCGGTCCAGATCGTAAACGGTAATAATGTTTAATTGCTAGTGTAAATTGGTTCAGGTGTGTCCACATGCTGATCAGTCTCTGACGTTTGAAGATTTTATAATCTTGTTTGTACATAAACTACTTTTCTTAAATTTGAATCATGAACGCAGGGATTTATAAATTTTTTTACTTCATATTTAGTTGTTTTTAATATTTATTTCTGATGTAGGCGATATAATCTCGTAACTCTTTGTTTAAGACGTAGACTCACATTGGCCGTATCGTTTAGGTTTACAAAACAGCGACAGAGGATGCGTTTAGTGAAGTATTTTAAATTTTTTCTCATGATAAAGGATTCTGTAAATGTAAGCAATATTCATTGCATTTATTGCGAGGTAAAAGTTCGAAAGAAAATTTCCTAATTTTTTATACGCCTTAAAATTGCATTCTTTAATAAGGAACCCCAAAATACCGTAGCCTATAAGATAGCAAAGATGCGATAAAACATTGTTCACATGATAAAGCATTGTTCTCACATTAGAAATCATTTCGTTGTATTTTTCGAGCAATGGTAATTAATTGCGTAAGAAAAATATTCTTTGGAAAATATGATTTAAATTTTTGAACTTAGCTAACATTATAGCATCAAAGCAACAGCAAAATGTGTTGCACTGATGATTTTGTTAAGTGGTATATTATGCCCTAAATATTATGGCATATTAATAATAATTATAGCAATATTATGCCCTAAATCTTCAGAAGAAACAGCAGAATTCCATAGGTGACATTTGTTCGGGCAAGCATCATCCAGAGTATTTGTTATCTACAAATCTGTGGCAGAAAGATTTTGTTATATTTTCAATGACTTGGCTGTATATCATAATCAACTGAAAGGAAACGCCTGTTCAAGAAATAAACGTAAATTAATGAATATGACCTTTGTTCGAAAAGAACCTTTTGATGTAAAATATCTGTAATGTTTTCTCTGAATATATTCCCTTTGTTATAAAATTGTATATTCCGTTTTAAGTTTTGGAGATTGATATCAAATGATCACAAAGTGGCGTGGAATCAGTCGTTAAACAGTAGTTTTTAAGTTTAATTTCAGCAAGCCATGTTTCAAAAGCTGTAATAATTTGAAATAAGCAACATTACAAATAAAGATTTAAATCTTAAAAATTATTTATTCTAAAACCAAAAGCACAATCAGCCTAGATTCTATATCATATACATTCTTTATGAATGATGGATGGAATATACTTTAATAATGCGAAGTAATACGTTAGGAAGATTTTTAAAAATAATGAAAATATATCTTTACTAAAAATGTCTCATCAACAATCTAACGGTTAGCAATTGTTAAAGGTGATATGAGAAAAAAGTTCATGTTAACAAAGTAGACGAATGCAGTTCACAAATTTCGAAATTTGTATATTTTCCATTTAAATGCCCAAACTCCATATGAATTAACATTAAGTGCTAAAATTCTTTTGCATCAATTTCAGCTTGCCAGAGTCCAGACACGGAGAAGAGACCATCAGGAAACGACTGAAGAATGACAACTATTGCTCCTCTAGTTTTTAAATGTTCGAGTGCTTTTGTGTTTTAAATGTTATTGCTTTCCCGTCTAGTATTTTTCACATTTACACTACGAGCTTTTATTTGTTGACATTCTAACTTGATTTATTGTTTTTATTCTGGGATTTTCTAGCTAGGTCCTGACAATATAACTTTTTTTAATATTATATTTGCCTGTAGAAGGAATAAATTTCCAGTTATGGCAGTATACTGTATTCTGCAGAATACTTTGTAAGCTGTCGTATTCGTAGGATTCATTGTTTATATTAAGAGGCAAGTTCTAGGCTCAGAGTAGCATTTGAATGCCATTATAAGCTCTCTCATATGGGTTTCACACAAAATACTGTAGCACGTTAAGTTAGTATTTCGAGTATAGTACTTTAGGTGGACATAGTACTCTGGTTAAAACTGAAATCTTTAAATTATCTTTCGTAAGGGATGCCATCAACGTCACGCACTTTCTGCACTTGATTTTAAGTCTAAAATCTAGTCAAACGGAATCGGCTGTAATCAATACCGAGTATTAGATCCATTTTTGCTGAGCTCTTCTGTCCCCGAAAGCTCCATCTTCAGTGGGTAGCAGGTGGAGCTTTATGTACTTCCCACATGTCCAGAGTACATAATATTAGTGCATTAAGTGCATGCGCATATTTTATTGTGCCCAAACGATTGTGATTTACATATTGGTTTTTCTGTTTCGATCACGCATTATAGAGGCATTCTCCGGTGCATCTCAAATTCATTAAGTTCCACACTGAAACCTTCGACAATCTCACATAGCTTATGTTCGCTTTTCAAATTTGTGTGGTAGCATTTATTCCATCAGTGGCTAAACTTTCCCTTTGCATTAAAATATCAATAATGGAAAAAATGAAAAATGAATGACTAACATTAAAATTTATTTAAGAGATAGGTAGTTTTAATAAAAAAAGCATTTAATCGAATCTTGCAAATTAAGCAAAATATGAATTATGTAGCATAATGTACAACAAAATGTTAGCACACAATAGGAATAATACATTTTGACCCCATTATTGAAACATGAATCCAGGCCTTTCATATCAATGATGTGCAGGTATTTTGAAATCAAAATATAGCTTCGAAATTTGCATCATTTGACAAAAATTTTACATTACTACGTGTGCATATTAATAATTAATGTTAAATTTGAAACCGTAGGCAACGTAATTTCAAAGAAACGGAGATATGTAAAATACCATGCACTTAAAACTTGATACATAAATCACGTTTCATTTCCTTTATTCACAGCGGGTTGCAGAAACAATGGGAAGAATGCACTTTCCTTTTCCATAAGAAACCTGAAATATAAAAAAAATGTGATTCATGAAAAAGTTGATTGGAAATTTTCAAGAAATCTCTTTAAAACAAGAATGAATTGTCATTAAATATAAGATGTATTTGTAAATATTAAAAAAAAAGAAAGAACCGTTCTGCCCAGTTTGAGTAACAATTTGGAAATCACTACACACGTACAAAGGAAATTATTATTCAATAGCAACAAATCTTTTCTAAAGTACGTTTCAGATATCCTGGAATTCTCTTCCACTAAATTTTAGCTTTTGCCATTCATTAATGCAAGCCACGTATATGATTCACTGAAGTGTTAAAATTTGAGGGTCCGTGTTTGCGCAACCATCCCAAATCAAAATATATGTTCTAAATGTGGGGAAATGTACTTCATTTTCTTAAGAGTCGTTTATTCCATTTCGAGAGATAATGTCAGCCGTCTCCCTAATAAAGAGGAAAGAAGACTTTATTTGTTTTCCGCTTTCAAGAACGTTATTCTTTTGGCAAGAAAGCAATGAAGGATATTCGATTTATGGTCTGCGGTAGACGATAATAAGGTGAGTGCTTTTTAAAATATTTTTTCTTAAGTATACATTTTAAGATTTCAGAAATAGTTTCAGAAATAGTTAACTGCAGACGCTTTCTCGGTCCCTAGTTTTGGATTAAATGTTTTGCTTTTTCTAATACTCAATATTATGCTGTCAGTCTTTTAACCACAGACAATCAGGATACACTTGTTCATACAAAATAGACAAATAAAGGATTTTAAGCCACCATGATAATGTTAAGTGTTAATTCAGTGAAATACGACCAAGCACTAAACTGTTATATAGCCATAAAAATTTGTAATATTTAAACAGAAGCAAGATATATGTTGGAATGCATGCATATTAGCTTCATTCTCATTTTATTCCCAAATTTCTTTCTTCTAATAAGGCATGTTAGTGAAAACAAACTTAAAATTTCTTTAATTTGTAACGTTAACTAAAATAAATATTAAACAGTGTAGTAATGAGCTCATGTACGTATAACTTCTGAACGAATAGCGTATTTTTTTGAAACATAGAAACTTAGCTTTTAATTAAGAAAACTTTATTATTAGCTTCTTCCAAATTAAAACCCGTTTCACAAGAATAAAATCACCGCTGATTTATAAATATATATGTCATTTTACTGTTTGAAAGACACATCATTATGACCATAAAATTTAAAAACTTTCTAGCAAAATAGTTAGCTTTCTGCTGTTAATTTTAATGCTTCGAGAAAAGTTTCTGCAGTTTATTTTTGCTTTTGCGTATTTCTAATAAATGTGCATGTAAAATGTTTTGCTTTCACATATCTAATATTCTTTTATCATTTTGGACAAAATCATACTTTCCTAAAGATGTAAGTATTCTTGAAACTTAGATGTTCTGTAATATAATCTTTGAAACGTAGTTTACTAAACCAAAAGAAATTTTCTTTTTCAAAAAGTTTACTTTATACCTAATTTAATACATCTCAAATTTCCAATGTTTTTTACATTCGTGTGCATTTCACATTTGTTTTTTAAAATAATGCAATAAATGAATTAAGTTATAGTTTGCAATAATATATCTTATCTCTTTTTCAGGCTTATTTTCGAAGACCGAAATCCGAAAAAGGGTTTGAAAGTTTGAAGTTTTACTACGCATTTTTCATTCTCGTTGATGAATGCAAACAAGGAATATATTTAAGTATGGGAATGCATCCTTATTTTGTTCCAAACCACTATTGAAAGAAGAGAAATTTTTTTGGATTAATTGCTGTTGAATTTCGATGGTATTTGTTGATTTCCCAGTGGAAGTTAAATATCTGGATGTAGATTCTCTTCCTGTTAAAATATGGGAATTCAAGATGTAATAAACAGCCAAGCATTATTACTATTAAGAAGAAAAAAAAAGCTTGATTAAAATTGGTAAATACACGAGAAGAGGTTTTGTGATATAATGCTTCAGTGTTTCCTCAAGATATTCAAGCTGCAATATGCATTTGGAGCTAGAAAGGTAATGTAACTACTTTTATAACATTATCATTCATGAAAACCTGGCCAATATTTGAACAAATCGCAAGAACTATTACGTTTTCTTGACATTATTCGTATGTATAATCTTCCGTAAATGAATTTTAATCTTTTGTAGCACTGTAATTAAAAATAAACCGTGTTGCTTTCTATTGAGTTAATAAAAGGATATAATAATAAAATTAGAATTGGTTAATATTTGGTTTTACAAAGAAAGTAACTAATAGTATATAAAGATCACTTAAGCAACTTATTTTTCCAGTCATTCTAACGCATATACTAAATCTGTGAGAAGTGTGCCATAGTAATTCAATTCCTAAGGAATTATACAAACAACTAAACTTATTTAGCATTTATATAAGAAACAGCAGAAATAATAGCTTACTTTACGAATTTTGTATTTCAGTGCGAATAGGTTTTTATGAAACAGGAAGTATATTTTATAATATATCATGCAATTATATACATAGATTGTAACTTACAGTTTTCAAAACAAACGTTCTGACCTAAGAGTTTACAAAATGTTTTATTATTTCGCTTTAGCATTTGCATTGTGCCGATTTTCTAGTTTAATTCTATTAGCAATAATCAAATCTTTAGAAGCTTATTTTCATAACAAATGTTTGTAATTTTTTTCACATTTTGTAAACTAATTAGTCCGACTGATTTTGTTTTGCAAAACTATTCCGAATTTTCAGAACTGTTATCTTTTCGTTTTGAAAACATGCATATATTTTAATTAATAGAATTTTGTTTTTAGTTTGTTTTCGGAAGTAAAATAGAAGTAAATATGGTGCAAACTTCATCTTTTCAAACATTTTGTTTTCGCGATGATTTCAATAATTATTCAATTGATTAGAGCGATTCGTTTAAAAAATATTTTACTAACAAGACCGTAAATTTCCTTAAACGCAACATAGAAAATGTGTAAAATTTATAAATAAATACTCATATATAGTATATATTATATACATATCGTAAAAGTGATAGAAACATTTCGAAACTACGGTGATAATTTGCGAACTTTACTGCATTCTAGCAGACGCAAAATTGGCCTCCACTAAGCAGATAGACCGCTTTCTAGGAAAAATTGAGAGAAGGAAAAACACAATGCAAAGTATTTCATCATCATAAATTGCGGTAGCTCTTATTTATTTTTTTCACTTAATTTTTTTTAACCTTTCTCTGCACGTACTTACGCAGTGCAGTACTTGTATTCATATTTGGCGTTCACTTTCTGTTTTATTCCAAGAAATCCGTGTTTTCTTTTCCCTGGGATTTTGATTTTCATTCACTGATGGTTTGGTTTGCAGGAAAATCGCAGTAAAAACAATTCCCTTCAATTTTTTAAAACTTCATCCTGCCTCTTTCGCCACTCCTTTTTTTAACGAAGAATGTTTTTTATTTATGTAATGCGAAGTCTTTTATACTAATCAAATGCTGCGTACCATAACATATTTCAAATATGTTTAAATTACTGTTTTTACAAAGCTTGTTTTCATAGAAAATTTATTCATCTTGCATTTAAGCGCACTTCGATATAAAATTTCAACACTTCTTTTCTCTCTTAATAAGATAGTAATTCTATATGCCGTAACGAATATAAATTGAAATATGTTTTCTTTTGAGTAATAAATTTATTGCTCAAATAATAATATCATAATTAAAAACATTTTTCTAGAAAAAGAAAGAAGAATGTTTTATCACTTCCCAAACCCAAGCGACGTTCATAAAATATATACTTGAGGTACACTAAAATATTAATACTGATGTTACAAAGATACCTTCTCTCAAAAATATCAGAATTGAAATAAATATTTCGACTACCATATATTTGCAAAGCTGATACAAAAATATGTTTTCGGAATTAAATCCATGCTAAAATTTAATTTCATCGTAAGTTTAGCTTTTTTGAAAATTAACGATATATGATATTTCTATAGGAAGCTTTTATGCAAAAGGGAGATCTTAATTTGATCTGTTGATGCTAAATGTTTATACGAAATGCTCATTTTATGCTGAAGTCTTCCTAGTAAGTGTATTATATATTTAAATCAGAAATTTATTTTCTTGAAATTAGAAATTTATTTTAATCCTTTTTTAATAACCATTCGTTTTGTTTTGAATGCATAAATTTTTAAAAAGATAAAAATAAAAAAATAAAAGATTAAAAAAAAATAAAAAATTTAAAATAAAAAAATAAAAGATTTCTTAGTCAGAAAGTAGCAGTTTGAAAATTTCTTGTTAAATTCTTCAATTTATTTAACTTTTGAAAATTATATTTTTATCTCCATTGTTTAAAGATATGCAATTCCTGATTCTAACTGAAAGAAACTGACTCCTTATTTAAACAGATTATCAAATTTCTTGCATCAAAATAATATTGCTGGCATAGATGGAACAAGCTTTAGACAGATTATATGTTTTATGTTTGATAAGTATAAACACTTAAACATACATTTGTTATCTTGAGGAAAAAGTTAGATTATATATTACGATAAAACAACTTAGGGCACTCTGCTTTAGAAAAGATGCCTTCGTTAAGAACTTTGCTAGAAAACCTGCTTCCTGTTCATGTTATATGACAAAAAGAATAACATATCATTTGGCCAACTCATTTTACCCTTAGAAACGTATGTAATGCGTTTTTTAAAATATAAGTTTTCTAAATTTTCGGTCGTGTTATTAATTTTATAAAGTTAGTATTGAATATCTTTTTAAGGCTGTAGGAAAAAAGAATATGAACCATAAAAAATTACAATATTCTAAGAATAGCACAGAAATTTCAAGCCTAGATTCTTTACCTGTCTGTCGATGTATTGCAGGATTCAGCCAAATAAAGCAGAAAAAACTGTTATAACATTGAAACTATAAATAAAATGAAAACAATGGGCTTTTATTGTAATAGTTACATTAGAATGTTAAATTCCTTTCCCGTTTTAAAAGATATTAAAATACGTGCTAAATATTCTTCAAGGTTAAAGCTGAAAGAGAAATACTGAAGTTATTTCCTTGGAAAGCTTATATATTATTACTTTGGAATACCGGGAAATAACAATTTGAATCAAAGCTTTGCAGAATCGAGAAACTTGCTATTTCCAAATATAAGTTTTTTAATTCATTTTTTTCCAAACACATATATATATGTGTGTGTGTGTGGTAAGTTTATATATATGTATGCCTATTCATATGTTTAAAGGAAGAAATAAACGCATGATATAAAAAAAGATTAAAGCACCAAGCGCAAGGGCAATTTTTGAATCTCTGAAAAACTTTCATTTCACAGAATAAAGAATGGTTCTGATCTTTGGTGTGAGATCATTCCTAATAGGGTAATAAAGTTTTCACAAGTAGAAATTGCAGAGTAATTTTATCTCCACTCGTCTGGGAAACGAAAAAGGAAAAGGTCTCAAATATTCTTCCTTGTGAAACGAAATGTCCATATAGTAACGGAGGCGGAGAAAATTCACTTTATTTGTAACCATTGCCAAGTTATAGTAGCATTTGCAGTTTCTGAATTTAGCAGGTGGAATAAAACTGGTTTGGAATTTATATTCTGAGAGTGAATATTGATATCACTATGTAAAAGACACACTTTATTTTTGTTTTATATCTCCTAACTGCGTGAAGCGTATAACTATTATAATACATAAATTTTGTCTAAATCACAAATGTTTTTCTAAATCTTGAGCGTCTGCGGCAATGATTCCTATAATTTAATGCAATGCAAATTTAGTTTTTATATGGGAAATCATACCAGAGGATTTTAATTTTTGCAATATCGTGGCTGTTTAACTTCCAGCTGAAGCAATAAAAATAGATATGGCAGATCCTTCAGTGTTTGATTAAATGTGTTAAAAATTTCCCCTTCATAAATGGACTGGAATAGTTCTGAAATGTAGCAGTTAGCAGCAAATCTTTAAGAACAAGTGCTGAGCTTGTTCAGACGTCTTAGAAAAAGTTTGGAAATATGCTTATTTCCTTTTTAAGTGCACTTGCAAAGGTTATCAGATGTATAGCTGCTTTGTTTTAATTTCTCCTTTTAACTCTGTAAACGAAAATTGAATTTAATAATTTGTAGTAAAGTAAAAAAAAAACTTTTGTTAAGATAGGCAGCTTAAAGTTTGAAAACAATTATCGCTATAAAACTAAGTGTAATACATGATTTCCTTACTGTTGCTTATATACAGTCCTTAACTTGAAATCAGTTTAAAGTAATCAGTTACATTCAGCTCAACAGGATAGATTACATACTATACTCAATAAAAGTTTTTAATTGCATCAGAACTTTATGATGTAATTTTGTGTTCCTAATTCCAAAACAAGATTAAAAATATCACTACATATACAGTAGCTTCAAATTGGAAAGCTTTGCTTATTTGTATTATTTGTAAATTTTTGCTTATGATAAAGTTCACTTTCCTCCTAAAGACAAAAAGAAAAAGATAATGATATGAAGAAAGAAAGAAATGACGACTGTTGTTTTGTGGTTGTTAAGCTAAATATGTAGCTGTAGAGTTCCATTATCTTGCATAACAAATTATATTAAGTTTGATACCTTTCCTGAACGCCTCAACTTCCCCTCGCATTTCCTCGCCAGAACGTAAATTTAAAGTTAAGTGAAGTGAATTTTAAATCGGTGAATCTCTGAGTTTATTCAGAGCGTGTTTTCGCTAGCCAGCCCACGTTTCGTTGCTTATTTCCCTGTTACGCTAGTACGCCCCTTGGTCATTTCGAATAATCGTCACGCCTGTTAGGTTTGTGAGTCAACCTAAGTTAGTCATAACTTAACCTGCTAACCCAGCACTATTCTATTTCGACCTGTTGGAACTTTTAAGTTCCACAGCAAGTGGCCGGTGGTATTGTAAAGCAAGAAGTACGTACGTACCCTTCTGTTCTGAGGTGAAATAATAAAGGGTTATTTTCACCTTTCTTCTGTGCTGGTATTTAATTCACGCCTGCGCGAGAATTCGCCAGGTTCTTTGTAGGATCCAGTTTAGTTTATGTGGAATAGAAGAGACAGATCTTACAGCGTTAGCTCAAAAAACTAAATAAAAAATTTAGAAAATCATTTTCTAACCCTTCTTATATTTTGCTATGCATTATTAGATTTTGTTAGGAAGTTACACTATAACTGTTTCATGCATTCCGTTTTGTTATGCATGGAATATAAGATATTGTTATATATGGTAAATTATGAGGTACTGGAAAAATTGTTTTATAATTCTTAACTGCCTGAATATTTACTCTGAATACCATTCTAGTTCTAACTCACGTTCTGAACGTTTAAAACAAAAGCTTATCATTAACATTAACTGGTCTTGTTCTGGCCCATTGTTTAAGAGTTAAAAGTTGATATCACGCTTCATTTTTTATTTAATATCCGAAATTTCAATACAACCCACTAGCGGCTAAGCGGTAAATTTGCTGAACACTGGTAGTTAGTTCGATCCGAGGTTGGAATTCCATCGAGCGGGCTAACTGCATGGGTATTTTCGTGGCTTTTCCCATGTGTAACCTGTATAGGAGCCAGTTTCTCTCAGAAGATCCTCTGAGAAGAAATCCCTCCCCTTGGGCAGATAATCCTCGAGTGCTTTGGCGTAATTAAATAAACCAAACCGAACCGAAATTCAGTTGATTATATTTATTTTCAGGACATTATTCCATTACGTAAGTTATTCATTTCACTCGTCGTAATTGCTGATTACTTATTTAACAGATAATATTGTGGAAGAAAGTTAGGACAGAGTTTGAAAGATTTTTAATTTTGAATCTTATTTATTCAAAATAAAAAACTTTGAAATCTTATAGTTTCGAATAAAGATTTTAAACTTTGAAGAAACCTTGAAACATGTTAATAACACTATATTAACAAAATGAGTATAGTGTGGATAAAAGATTAAGAAATAAATTAATTAAAATATGTTAAAAAATGAACCATACATTCGCATCGAAAACGTGGTAATAAATTTTATTCCCAAATTTCTTCGTACATATGCATTTCTTACGCAGGATCTCTAATGCTTGATACGGACATCAATATATTATGCTTTTAATTATGTAGAAAACCATCTTTTTATTGTGACTTTCATATAATTAAATTTCAATATGTATTTAATTAGGAAAGATAATATTTGTGGGCATTAAAATCAATTCCATTTTATGAAAGATAAAAATATCAACAAACTGAAGCGATCTTTCCAGATTCTTATCTAAAATATTATTCCCATGCCTCGTATCATAGCTAAACATACACTCTTGGTAGCAGTTTAACAATGTGAAATGGTTTATATTTCTACTAGACGTATTTTGGTTTGATCCTTTTGAATTTACGTTGTTATCAACCCAGCTACTGATTGTGTGTGGTAAGCTTACTTAAGTGTCTTGATAGTGAAGTACATTTCAACTCGGAAACATACAGCATATTCACATCACAGTTATATCTGAATCTAATCGATATTGTTCCCATTTCAGCATTGAAGAGATATTAATCTTCTCTCAGTATTCTAACATTTAGATATAAATTCTGAGTTGTCTGCATAAATGCTTTCTGCAATTTGCCATGGTTTTGCATAATTAGACAATTAAATGTTAATATATTTTTTAATTAAGGAGAGTTTAAATACACAAGCTGCATGGAATACGGTTTTAACGTATCTGACTGAGGCAAGTATAGTACACTCAATTCCAAAAGTCAAGCACGAAGATGTAAAATGCAAAAAAAATCAACAAATACTGCTTTAATTGATACAAAATTTGACAGGAAAGTAGCATATATATTTATGCATAAAACAAAATCAATAATTATATACAGAAATGAAAACAATATTAAATTTTTGTAAGTTATCAGATAATGACATACTGCAGACTTAAACAGAATTAAGTATAAAGTGAAAATAAGCAGCATAAAATGAAAAAAACGACATTAATAGGGTATGTGATTCCCCCTCATCTCTATACAAAGTTTACACCTTGTGACCATGCTTTCAATTAGGAGGTCAACCACCGCAGAATTAAGCCATCGAAATTCTTCGCATCTCTTTCCCACCTCCAGCCACTCTTATTCAGCAGTTTCCAGCTCAAAAAGAGTGGATGGAGGTGGGAAATGTGAAGATACAGCACGGCCGAGAGCATCCCAAAGATTTTAAATGGGATTAAGGTCGGGCGAATATGCTGGCCACGCCATACGCGCAATCCCTTCACTCTCCAGGTAGCCATCGAATATGTCAACTCTATGGGGACGTGCGTTATCGTCCATTAAAACAAAAGTAGGGCCAACTGCTGCAGCGTACAATCTCACAATGGATTCTTAGACTTCATCTCCATACCAGACAGCCGTCAAAGAACCCTGTTTAAAGATGTGCAGGTCGGTGCGGTATCCTAATGAAATCCCTGCCCACACCATAATGCTTCCGCCTCGGAATGCATGATGTTCGGGGATCTTTTGGGACTGATTGCGTGTTCGTTGTTCACGCCATATCCTTATACGCTTGTCATCTGGCTTCAGAGCAACTCTTGACCCATCAGTAAACATAACATTGCCCCAGTGAGACACATTCCAATTGACATGTTCCCGGCACCACTGTAATCGTGCCCATCTTGATTGGACGGGTAGAAGAACACAAACCCGAGGTTCCCGGGCGTACAGTCCACTCATATGTAATCTTCGGCGTACAGTAGCTGCAGATATCGCCTTACCAACGGACGCAGTAACCATAGACGTGTGGAGGCCGCTCTGCGATTCCGCTTGGCTACAATAGCAATATATTGATCTTCCGCGGGAGTTGTAACCCTTGGACGACCGGCTACGGGTCTTCGGACAACTGTCTGTGTGGTTTAGAATTGTTTCCATAAACGTGAAATTACAGAATGATGAACGCCGAAGAAAACAGCAACATCTGTGATCGACTGTCCTGCTTCAATGCGCCCCACAGCACGCCAGCTCTCAGAATCTTCCATTCGTCTTCTGGAATTCATAGAAACACGTATGTCTTGAAAACAAATTGTGCGAAAGTTTTAAGCACCTTCTATCAGCACTTACAATCAACTTCTGTAACCCTTCATAAAGCTGGCTTCTTATAAGACTGCCTTTTTTGCATATTTCTTGACATGAAAGCGCGAGTGGCTGTTACCTAACATATTTGCATACTTCCATCTACCTCTGCAGCGAATTGCATCCTCTTCAATTCTGATTGGCTTCGGGAAATTAGCCTTTTCCTCTCCGTGCTTAACGTTTGGAAGTGAGTGTACTTTTAATAAACAAGAACATGTAATTCATTAATTATATCAATATGTATCATAAGCTGCTAAAATGTAATTAAGTTTGTGTTTCCTTTGTTGGTGTTTCACTACGTTATCGAAGTTGTTGCAAAGATATATTTGATCTTCCGTTCAGAAAATTAGAGAACTATAGTAGCATATATGTAGAATTTACTTTAAATACAATCCATGTTGCATGTATGAAATTCTAAACTAAAGTTCTACTGATGTATAAACAGGTGTATTGTTCTTCATTTTTAGCTTTAAGCCTAAGAGTTAATTCGAATGAGTGTACATGAATACCTTTGTTAATCTTATTTACATGTACCGCAAACAAAGTCTCCTAGGTTTGCTATAACATGCTACGAATAGGTGCATATAATGCATAATAAAGAAGAGTATATTGTGTGTATATGCAAGTTTAGAGATTCATGCTGGAGATACAACTCACGTAAACAGCACATAATGTGTTAATTTTACAATAATCAGGTATTCTGTATTCCGTAAGTATTGATAAGTGCAATATAAAGGGCTTGCAGATCTGTCCCGCTGCTATGAATATTTACATTTACAAACAGGATTGTGCAAGCAATTGAAGATATTTGATTTTAGCAACCCTCATACATAGGGAAAAACATAGGTATTTTTGCATGATGCTGTTCTATGCAGTAAAAACGATTAGATATATGTAATGCTTATCAGTGGAATAATGGGAAATACATAAGAGATACTTGCTACTCTAACTTATATCTTGATTTTTTTATATTTCGTTTAATTTAGAAAGGGGGGAACCACTTTCACTATTTAACTGAATAAGTAATGATTTCTTATAAAGCTGCAGTTGTAAGGTTTTAGTTTAAACTAACAAAGTTTTATTTTAATTTCCATTTTCCTATGATTTCTTATTTCAACGTCCCGTTAGAATGAGCGCGCGTTTCAGCTTTACGCTAATTTGAAGTGGAGCCAAGTTTGGTATTTAAGGTTAGCGAGGAACTTCTCGGTGTGAGAGAGCTTTTAGTCTCTGATCACAGCTGCTCTGTTCGACGTTCGCCTGACTAGCTAGTATTTAAATTCTAAGCCTTAGCGCTGTTACTCTGTTACTTATTGAAGTAAATCTAAGTGCGTTAGTGTTAGTTAAATCTTGCTACGCACCATTTAGCATAGAGGCCAACCTCGCGTTTATAGCTCTGTGAGCAACGACTACTTAATTTCTATTTTTATTTTAATTATTTGATTGTTCAAATTAGACCCAAGTGGCGGTCATTATTTTCTGTATCCCTCCCGAGTTGGGAAGTGGCTGTACATAATTGTGGTTTAATAAAAGAGGATTTTAAATCCTTCTTACGTGTAGTTATTCTACCACTTAATTACAGTATTCTACCACAGAACATAGCTGCTTTCAGCTCCCTGTTCAAGATCAAGACTTCAACTTCCTCACGAATATATTCGCCAAGAGTATGCATAGAACACTCAGTCCTGACACAGTTACTGCGGGAGATATTCGAAGCTATTTTAATGAATAGTTATAAATTTCACTATTGATTTGAACGTATAAAAAATTCCATCCTACCCATAACCCTTACGTTTGCTTTTACAGACCCGAGTATAATATATATAACATCTATTTTGTTTTTTGTTCAGTACTTTTTTCTCTGAATATTTGAATCCTATGATTGGAATTTACCTTTGATGCGGCAAATATTACACAATATTTTTGATATAACTCTAAGCAAGATAATGGCTGGATGATCTTATAACAACAAATAAATAATGTCAATTACTATTTTCATCTAGTAGTTTCTTATATTAATAGGCGGCAATATTTTATACATATTACAAACAGCGAATACTTAAATTTATAAAATGTATTACAAGAATTCGGAGAAAATGCGTTTCAAGAATGTATTCAATTTTGGACTCAAAGAAGTTATTCTCGATTCACGAAGTCCTAAAAAATCGCATTTTTAAACAACTTCACTAAATTGATCTCTAAAATAATATCTCATGGTTCACACTTCTAAATAGAATTCTTCCACGTAACACTTTCATATTAGTATAAAATTTTAGTTATAATTACGCCCCATTTGAAATCTTTTAATATCGTATATTTTTTAAAGTAATTTTTCATACTTACTATTCTAAAGCCGCAAAAACATTAGAAGATTTAAGCTGAAGTAATTAATGTGAACTATAAATATTTTTGTACAATAGCTCATATATAGAAATAGAGTACATAATTTCCGTTGAGTACTTGTATTTTAAATTAAAAAAAAGAAAACATATGTTAAGCATCAGTCAAACCGAGAAATAATGCATATTGTTAACTTCGAAAACCCTGAATATTGTATATTTCGTGTACTCAAGCATTTTGGGTTCTAACATTAGTACAAATTACAACATTCGCAAACGCTGTTCGAAAAAATGAAAATCTGTTCATAATAGAGTAGACACACAACACATATTGCACAGTTGTTTACTGTACGGTCGAAAATTGCAAGAATGAGTCAGTATTTGTTTACCATAAATTTATTATATTGAATTTATTATAAAATAGATTATTAAATCTATAGAATCTATAGAATTCTATAGATCTATAGAATTATCAAATCTATAGAATAATTCAGAGCAATTCAGCTAAAGACTTCACAACTCCACTGTTATTTTTATTTGGATCTGTTATAATATAATGCAGTTTAAATCTTATCTTTCGATTAAAAAAATTTGTTTTGGAATACACAATTGTAATTTTTTGTATACGTTTTGATGTCTTATGAAGACATTGGCTACCATTGCTAAAGTCGCCAGATGCTTCTGGTTCTTGAATAGAATAGTAAAATAAACATTTTTGCAAGGTGTACATGCTTTTCCTCTCACGCATTTTAAAGCGAGAAAGAAAATTTCTAACAGCAGCACTTAATGATAAGCAGCTTTTATATTCTTTAAAGATTTCCAACTAACCAATTTATGCCAAAAATCCTCATTTAAGATCCTATTAATACAACGCACAAAAAGCATCTTGCAAATACCCTTAAAATTGCTGACTAAAGGAAATTTTGAAACTGTCGTTTGCAGTTTTAGTATTTTTACAGACCGTAATTCATATTAATATTCATACAGTTATAGTATACTCACATTTAGCTTTCCAGAGAGAATTGTAATTTACTCCGCTGGATCCTAAAATAAAAAAAAAAATCAGATATGCGCTTCGTGCTAACAAATTAATGATCAGATTTAATACTTTTACCTTTTAATGGATTTATGAGGTTTGCGTTATATTTTAATGAATTTATGGAGCTACGCATTAGCGTTTATTACGTTTGGTACTGCTAAACTTAAACACGGAAACTATTGGCTTTGGGTATTTTTCAGACTCTAAGTATATATTACCTTTCTGTAACGTTTGTTATTTTTTTATTACTTATCATGTATTATCATCTTAAACTTCGTTATCACGTTTTCGCTAATTTGCAACTGGCATTGTAATTAAACAGTATAATTCCGATTTGGAACAAAAGTTAAAATATCAAACTGCGTACAAATATCTTCATGATTAAGTAAAACATGTTTGCGTTAGTATTGTTTATATGTGCGTAGTGTAACGTAAGGTTATAACTGAATAAGGCTGCAAATATATAATGTATAAAAACATATCAATTTATGCACATGATTTACATTTTATACTTCAAATGTGAATAAGCATTCAGCTAATCAGTACTGAAGATTTCTAAAACTAATTATCTATAGTTCTCAGATACCTACTCAAACTGTATTAACTGTTCTAAGAATAGTTTTTTTATTGTCATTAGAATTAACATGAAATTGTTCAATTAACTTATAGTAACAATTAACTTAGAGTAACTCAGCAACTCGGAGGTCTTAGTGACAGCTGCATGATCCCTTTCTTCTGATTTTTCGTTCAATCGCCCAAATACCAGTAGAATTGCCCTTGATCATTTCTCCATTTTCCTGGGATCATGATGCAAATTCTAAGGTAAAAGTACGTTTCCAGTTTTATCATTAAATAACTGATAAGAAATCCCTCTGCAAAGGTATTCACTCTTATGTGTAAAATTTATTGTGAAGCCGTCTTTCTGGCGATTGTTTTCGAACTCTCGACTTCCTGTATTTCTAGAATAATAGCCTTTACTCTATGGTACCAAAGCTATTGATCCACTTCTCCTCTTCACCTTAAAAAATTCCCTTCGAATTTCTTAGCTACGAGTGGGCCTATGCTCTACTGTGTACCGCACATAATACCGTCGGTCATTATCTTGGCTGAATCGACGCTGAGTTGTAAGATTACGTTGTGTACTTATAGGATTTTGACTTTCGGAGCTCGTTTCACTGGCTCGACGTTGATTAGGCTTAAATAGGCTTCTTTACTCGGAGGGTCGCTTCGTTAGTTCAATGCAAGTTGATCCAATGATACTTTTTTTTCTTTTGTCCAACTTTCGTTTTTTGAAGTTAAGTTCTTGTGATATAACACAATCATAGTATACTTTAGGCATGTTTTAACTATTTTCGAATCTCATGCAGTGAAAACTCAATATATTAAATAAATGAAAGAACCTTTCTTAACCTTTTTTTTGCCAATTACTATATGCCTTCAATAATGGGTGATCTTATTCATGGCATCTAGAAAAAAATACCGTGAAAAATTCTAAAAAACTTACCCGGCATTATACAACACACACACACAGATATATATATATATATATATATACATCTTGCATATAAAATAGAAAATTGAACTTCATAGTCTTTTCGCGATCGGCCAGATCTCTTTATATCAAACAAACATAATCAAAGTTACAGGGAACGAAACGTAAACAAGGAAACGAAAACCAAAACAATGCAAAAAACAAGAATTCTCTATACTAGAGTATAAAACAAAAGGAATAATTAAAATAATTCCAAAAAAATAAAGTGTAACATGTCTTCGGAGGACTGGTGTCACGACAGAATAGAATAACCATATTTCATATCATCGTAGTCATGATAACATAGTTATGTTTCATATATACAAGCATACATGGAAATATACATATTATTTAAATCCTGCATCATTGTAACATTAAATGGTGGTAAAGGATTTCAGTATTTATCACTATAGCTTAGGAACCTCTATCAAAATGACATTTCTTCTTCTTTATTGCATCTTCTCAACTAACTTTGAATTTGTGAACATT